>CAJHQQ010000923.1:0-129955 GCA_905132885.1 Moricandia moricandioides | reverse complement strand
GCTTCGAAGACGTTGGTAGATTCTCCAGGAGGACGCAGCCGGACGAAAACATTTCCACCGTTAAAGCTTAGAGTAGTAGGCCAGAATGCAGGTTCTCTTCTCTTCTCCTCTCCTCTCCCTCGATTGGGTTTGTAATTGGATATATATATATATGATTATTTTGAGATGAGATTTGGTATGTGGAGCAATTACCTCATGTGAAACAATGCCTCGATTGAGATATTGAGTTTATAGTACCCGAAACCTCAATTTCAATTGATTGTAGTTGAAATAGAAAATAGGTAAATCTAGTATAACTGATTAAAACTATGTAGAACAAAGAGCAACTGGTATAACTATAACTCTATTTTGTTGTTTTTGCAGGATGCAATGTCGAAACACATGTGCTTACATTTCAAATTCAGAGATCGCATCTATTGTATAACCATCAAGACAACAGTGGAGGCTATAACTTTGGCAATGGTAGAAGAAAGGTTGTATAAAAAGCTGAGGTTAGATGAAAGGAATGTAAAACTGGCGTTGAAGTACAAGCCGATGGTGTTTGGATGTGAAGAATCAGAAGAGTGCACAATTTGTGATGATGATGATTTGTTTGGTTACCTTCTTTCCATTGATAAAGACAACGTAGAAGTCTTTTGTTAGTGAAGGAGACGAGTAGAGGCAGTAACTCGGATCAGTTAGATATGATGTCGAGAGTGGGAGGAAGTTCGTTTGGTATGAATGACGAAGTGTTGCAGGGAAATGATGATGTAGTCGGACCTAACGCCATAACTCTGTACGTTGAAAAGGGGCAAGCAAATCAACAGAAGGAGGTGATAGAAGCAGAGAATGGTGACGATACAACACATGATGATTTTATGGATACATACAACATTGCTGAGACGGAGACTGCAGCTGAGACGGAGACTGCAGCTGAGATGGATAGCAGTGCTAATATAGAAACCAATATGAGAGTTACGTATATTGAGCAGCCACCTTTACTAAAATGTAGTCAAGTTATAGAAGAATGGGGAGACGGTTTGGGTTTGTTTAAGCTGCAGGAATTTCCAAACAAGAGATCATTTCAAGAGTTGGTGGATAGAGCTGCATTTCGTGAAAGCTTTCGTTATGTTATTAAAAAATCTGATCGTAAACGGTTGGTGTTAGAATGTTGTGATGAAAGCTGTAAATGGGGATTACGAGCTGCGAGGATTCCAGAGACGGAATTTTTTTCTATTAGGAGGTACGGGGGTGTGCATACATGCTCTCGGACTAGTCAAAGTAATAGCTGCAACATCAAGAGGAAAGGCTCTGCAGAATTAGTTGCAACTTTTTTGAATGAGGAATATCCTGGAAAACTGAGGACTCCTCTTCCAAGAGATATTATGGATTTAATAAAGTTAAAACTGGGTGTTTCAGTATCTTACTCCACAGCCTTGAGAGGGAAAAATCTAGCTATGCGTGAGTTGCGTGGTAATTCAGAAGACAGCTACAAGATGTTGTATAGCTACTTGTACATGTTAGAGCAGGTTAATTCCGGAACAACAACAAGGGTGGAGTTGGATGAGGCAGGTAAGTTCAAGTACCTTTTCATAGCTTTAGGAGCTTCCATTGAAGGGTTTAAGGTCATGAGAAAAGTGATTCTTGTGGATGCTACGTTTTTGAAGAACGGATATGGCGGTGTACTAGTATTTGCTAAAGCTCAAGATCCTAATCGTCACCATTATCCCCTCGCGATTGGGGTACTCGACGGTGAGAATAATGCTAGTTGGACTTAGTTTTTCGAGATGCTCAAAACTGTTATACCGGACTCTTCTGAAATAGTATTTATGAGTGATAGGAATCAGAGCCTCATCACTGCTGTAGCAAATGTGTATCCACAATCTCACCATGGCCATTGTATATGGCATCTAGCTCAGAATGTGAGAAATCATGCTTGTAACACCAGCAAAGCCGTAGTGGCATGGAGATTTATGGAGTTGGCTAGGTATTACACAGTGCATGAGTTCGAGGCTGCTTATGCATCTTTTAAAGTGAGATATCCTTCAGCCTTCAAATATGTGGAGGAGAACACTAACAAAGAAACATGGGCTAGGGTCTATTTTCCAGGTTGTAGATACAACTTGGACACTAGCAACAGTGTGGAGTCAATGAATAGTGCGTTTAGGGACGCAAGGAGGTATGCCTTGATACCAATGTTGGATACAATAATCAAAAAGATTTATGACTGGTTTAATGAACATCGGAAGGACGCCGTGTCTGGATCGATTGATACCAAACTGGTTCCTCTGGTTGAGAACCATTTGCACAACATATGGGGCAAAGCTGAGAAAACGCCAGTTCGTGAGCTGAATAGTTATGATCTTGAGTACGAGGTAACCGACATTGACGATGGGAAGGTTTATTTGGTGAACTTGATAGCGAAGACATGTAGCTGCAAGGTATATGATTATGAAAAGTATCCTTGTCTTCACGGACTTGCTGCTTACTTATATTTCCTTGAGGTACCTGCTGCTCATGGTCGTCGACGTGAGGTCCACATAGAGTATCATCAGTTGAGCTCACAGTATTACTGGACAGAACTTTGGGCAATGGCTTATTACAGGACCATTTATTCTGTGCCGGACAAGTCTGAATGGAATGTACCAGATCACATCAAAAAGCTCCAGATCATACCTCCAGAAAAGGTAACGAGGAAGGGAAGGAAAAAGGTTAATAGGAATCCATCAGTTGGAGAACGGCGTAAAAGGACACAAAATGTAAGGCGTCGGAGGACAAATTTCGGGTTTAGTTGGCTGTTGTTTGGAATGCGTACTAATAATCCAAGTGAACCAAACTAGAGTTGCTTTTGCTTTTTAATCGGATTGGAAAACCACGGAAAACTAGTAAAACAAGGTGTTACTAGTTAATAAAGGTGTTACTGAGTAGAGTGATCGAACATCTAAACGAATTTACTTATGTATTCTCTGTGTTTACTTATGTATTCTCTGTGTTTACTTATGTTTCTCTGTTTGGAAACTCTCAACTATGTATTGTCTCAACTATGTATTGGAAAACCACGGAAAACTAGTAAAACAAGGTGTTACTAGTTAATAAAGGTGTTACTGAGTAGAGTGATCGAACAGCTAAACGAATTTACTTATGTATTCTCTGTGTTTACTTATGCATTCTATGTGTTTACTTATGTTTCTCTGTTTGGAAACTCTCAACTATGTATTGGAAAACCACGAAAAACTAGTAACACAAGGTGTTACTAAGTTAATAAAGGTGTTACTAAGTTAAGAGATATTACCATGACATAATCCGCTCTAATCCAACCACAATCACTTGACTAATTCATCAACATCACATTCATCGACAATACTCCTCTCAAAATAACAAATATTAACTACCATGATTCATTGAAATCACATTTTATCTTATGCATTATATAGTCTTTCCAAGATCACTTTCTTAATAAAGAGCAGCTTACAAAGTAGTACTCTATAATTCTCGTGATTTTAACAATATTATTGCACTTCTAAGTTATGCTTCCATGGTAATGTGGAAAAATGAAAAGTAAAACTTTATTCACAAATTTAAATTATACGTAAAACTAAAAAATGTTGAAATCACGAAAAATATAACTATGAACAAATTTGGTAACACCTGAAACTTTAGTAAAACTATGAGCAAATTTGTTTGGGGGGAAAATAATTTTTATTTTCGCGCCAAAGACAAAATATTCCAAAATTTTCAATTATTTCGGTCAAAGTAGATTCCCTTTCTCGTGACTCTCCCTCTTGTCTCGTCAACTTTGCTCTGTCTACTCACTTTTGTCACTTCCAAGCCAAGCACTCTCTCTCTCTCTCTCTACTCTTTTCTCTCATCTCGTCCTCCCACTCCCACACACACATCTCATAATCCATTATCTTTCCTCTTTCTTTATCCTCATATTCTCTCTACATCCACGATTTTACTCTTTCCCTTCCCCTTTACTGACCATGACTCATCCGTACGAAGAGGAGAAGGAGATGAAGAAGCTGAAGAAACACTACGACAGGTTAGGTTACATTTGCGATGCTCAATATGGAATTCCTACCCGTTGCCCATGTGGTGGTGAAATCAAGACGGATGTGTCTCCAAATCCGAAGTATCGCCACGATTTCGATACCTTGCCTGGAAGTAGGTACTTCACCTGCAAGAATTATGAGGTAATTTCCTTCTTTGTAGAAATTGTGTCAGTCATACTGGGTGAAACTGTGTTATACTCTGGGTGAAACTGTGTTATACTCTGGGTGAAACTGTGTTTAGTCATACTGGGTGAAACTGTGTTATACTCTGGGTGAAACTGTGTTTAGTCATACTGTGTGAAACTGTGTTATACTCTGGGTGAAACTGTGCAGGACGATGGGATGCACTTTCGTCAGCCATGGACTTTTGGTGTTGAGGAGGAAATGAGGCGCCTATGGATGGAGGTCAATGATATGGCTGAAGAGATTGCTAAGCTTAAGAGGCTTATTACCTCCACCTCCCGTCCAAGAGATTGCTAAGTATTGAGTTCATGGATGTGCTAAAAAACTATGTATTTCCCAATTTCGGTTAATACAAGTCTTTGTTTGTTAAGACTTGTATAAGTGTCTCTTTTCATTTCAAAACTTATGTTATAATTCAAGCTAATCTTGAATCTTATCTCATGTTCATTTTAAAGTTTGTACTTTGTCCAAGACTTATGTTATAATTCTAGATAGTCTTGAATCTTATCTTATGTTCATTTTAAAGTTTGTAATCTGTCGAAGATCTCATGTTCAGCAATAAGAACCTAACAAAATAGTCATAACAACATAGTCATAACATAGTTAAAGTTCTAAATCCACATCACAAACTAGATAAACATCCAAAGACTTTGTTTGTCTACAAAATAAAAACATTAAACATAAAACCATAGGTTCTTCACTCGACTTCACTTAGCTTTTCTGTTTTTTTCCTTTCCCTAAAGACTTTTTGCGTTTCTGCTTTTTACCTTTCCCTTGTGATTCTGCTTCATCTACCTCTACTGCTTTGCCTTGTGCTTCCTTGACAAACTCCTCTAGCGGCTCCAATCTTCCATTCAACTGGTCAACCTTCTTGTCAACTGTCCTCAACAGTTTCATTGTTCTTTTCACCAACTTCAAACATCTCCCACTTGAACTGACTGCTCACCTATCTGTACTCCATCTCATGCTGCATCTTCAATCGGTTTTGGCTGTTCTGCACGCCCAGCTACATCTTCCTCAAACATGTCTTTGAAAAATATCTTTTCACCTGCATCCAAACACTTATCCCAACTCTCCACAACTAAATCGGGTACATCAACGTCGTCTTCATCTTCCAAAATCTCATTCAACAATCTTTCTTCTTGTGCAGTTTTGGTGGGGATGATGCTGTCAATAACCTGCCACAAACATAATTAATTTTAAGCTTCGCCCATAGTTCTACCATACTTTTCCAGTTCTACCATAGATCTACCATAGTTCTACCACAATTTCACAGTTCTACCATAGTTCTACCACAGTTTAACAGGAAGACTTACAGTTGTGTTACCCAATTCCTTGTTTATCACAGCAAGTGACACCCCTGTCGATCCATTTCGTTTGAATGAGGTCTTGCACATCCTCGGACAGTCGGGCAAAACTCCATCAACAGGCTCTCTGAACGCAACTCCTAGCTTAGGAATTGCCTCGTATGCAAGAAGCTGTTACCCACAAAACATTTTGCATCAGTTGACAACAATAGCGACTGACTAGTTTAATGGGATTTTGCATACCTCTAGTGGAACACAAAATCCTGGAAGCGGCCATAATGTTTTCTCTTTCACCACCCCTCCAAAATGCTCCATTGTGTGAGAGATCTCCTTCAGCATGTAATCATATGAAAATCTCCCCCACGGAAAGGACTTGCAGTAGTCAAGATCGTCCACTGCTCTCTGGAACACCTCCAACACATCATTAGCATTGTGTCCAACCTTGGTTTGCGCACAAACAACAAAAGCTAAGAAGAATAGAACCACCATCTTCAGCTTGTCTTTGTGGGGTCCCATGTTCACCAGCTTATTCTTAACATCCTCTAACCTTCTAGATTCTCCTTCTTTGAAATGACGATCAACGAACCTCGTCCCACCAAGCTCTTTGTAGCCGAGAGGATAGTTGTGGCAGAATAGCCCAGATATCAAACCATGTTCCCTTAGCCCGTAACGGATGGAAACCCCATTCACAATAAACCACCTCTCTCTCACCCTCTCGATATCTGCAGTACGCAGCAACAACATCCACATTCCCTGAACCCTATGGTTTTTCTCACTCTTCATGTGGAAAATGTGTTTAAATTGGGGATGCTCCGTGAAGCAGCTCCACTCCGCGTTAGACAACTTGGGTTTCAGATTTTTTAGCGTCTTAATCGTGCTAGCTATCATACACATTGTGCCAAGCTTTATTTTTTTGTTGTATTCACTGGACTTGAAGAACATCCTCGTTGGTTTGATTATATCGAGTCCCACATTTCCATTCAAACCCTGCAAGTTATACCAAAGTTTTAAATTAGTTATACCAAAGTTTTAAATTAGTTACATCGAAGTTATATCCAAGTTATACTAAACTTATATCTAATTTTACTTCAAGTTATAACCAATTTTGCTACAAGTTATCCAAGTTGTATCCAAGTTATATCCAACTTCCCCTACTATACCTAAGTGATAATTTCTTACCTCGGGTTCTGGTGGATTCTCATTCTCGTTTGCTAACTCTTCTCTTTCTTCATTTTCTTCTTCAAAACCTTCATTATCATCATCCTTTTCTTCTTCAGAACCTTCATCTTTAGAATCTTCATTCTCATCATCCTTTCCTTCTCCGTCTCTATTTCCTTCTTCAGAACCTTCATTCTCATCATCATTTTCTTCTCCACTTCCATTTCCTTCTTCAGAAACTTCATTCTCATCATCATTTTCTTCTTCACCTCCATTTCCTTCTTCAAAAACTTCATTCTCATTATCATTTTCCGTCGAATCCTTACTCGTCTCCCTCGTCTGTACCGTTGATTCAACAGTCTCTGTTATCTTTGTCGTCGAGTCAACATTCTCTGTCGTCGTCTTCTCGATATTATCGGAGCCCTCCGCCGTCGTCTTTGCAAACTTCACTTTCCGAGACTCTTCCTTCGTTGGATTATCCTTCCTCTTACCTCCTCCTCTCGTTTCGACCACCATCGCACTCGATTGAATCCTCCGAATTCTTCTCCTCCTTTCGCTATCACGGTTGATTTAGGGGAGGAACAAAATTAGGGTTTGTTAATTGACTCTTGAGAAGTTGACTCAGAATAATAGAAACGAACGAAATGAGAAAATCAAGTGACTGAGAGTAACTAAATTGAGTGACTTATTAAAAACCGACTGGTTAAACGATTAGATGATTCGGTTTAATTGGATTGCCCATAACTCCGGGTCGGGTCGGGGCGGGTAGGTTATACCGTGGTAAAACTTGTAAATATTTCAACTATTCCACAGTTTTTATGTCATTTCAGCCATTTCTAATTTTTAAAATAAATATTTATCTTTATATTTATATGGGTGTCTACGAGAGATTGCCTTTTGACATTTAGGGGCTCTAGAGGAGATGCCTCGAATATTACTCCGCTCATACTCTTCGCCTCACTTCTTCTTCTTCTGCTTCACGCATCAGCGGAAGATGATCATCAAAACGGTGGAGACACCATCGTGTTCACCACTCTAGGACGATCGCACTACGAGTTCGACATATACTCCCTCTCCACGATCCATCCGCCGTCTATCTCCGGAGAGATTCGGATCACCGATGGTGAATCCGTGAATTTCAACGGCTACTTTCCGTCTCCTTCTCCGGCGCTCATCTCTCTCCTTCCCGACGCAACCCTAATACAACCGGGAGGTTCCTCTCCTCTCCATCTCATCTACGTCACGGAGAGAAACGGTACTTCCAGCATCTACTACGATCTAGTTTACGACGGTGATTCCGATTCCATAAGTAAACGACGATCGGTGTTAGAAGCACCGGCTCGAGTCCAGATTCCGTTGCTATCCAATGCTGATCATCGGAGTGGCAATACGGTAAATTCGTTTAAAGATAAGCCTAGTTTGATTGGTGAGTTTCTCGTCTACGTGTCGACACACGAGAACTCAGGTGAGCCGAGGACTAGTTGGACTGCTGTTTACTCCACCGAGTTGAGAACCGGGTTGACTCGGCGTCTTACGCCGAGTGGAGTCGCTGATTTCAGTCCTGCGGTGTCGCCTTCTGGAAATATGACTGCCGTGGCTTCATACGGAGAGAGAGGATGGACAGGGGAAGTCGAGGAGCTTAGTACGGACATCTACGTGTTCTTGACTCGTGACGGGACTCGCCGAGTCAGAGTGGTGGAGCACGGTGGTTGGCCGTGTTGGGTCGATGAAACGACTCTGTATTTCCATAGACGAAGCGATGATGGCTGGATCAGTGTTTTCCGAGTGATTTTGCCTGAGAGTGGACCGTTGAGTCCTGAGTCAGTGAACATTCAGCGAGTCACACCGCCGGGAGTTCATGCTTTTACTCCGGCTACGTCGCCGAACAATTATAACTTCATAGCGGTTGCCACGAGGAGACCAGGCTCGGATTACCGCCACGTGGAGCTGTTTGATCTCAAGAGGAAGGATTTTACAGAGTTGACTCGTTTAGTGGCGCCGGAGAGTCACCACTTGAACCCGTTCATCTCCCCTGATGGGTCACGAGTTGGTTACCATAGTTGCAGAGGTCATGCTAATGGACGGAGAAGTCCTTTGCTTTTTCTTGAGAACATTCAAACCACCACAAGTGATCTCTCTCTATTCAGAATCGACGGTTCGTTTCCGTCGTTTTCTCCGACAGGTGATAGGATCGCATACGTGAGAATGCCTGGTGTGTATGTGGTGAAGCCTGATGGTTCGGGACGACGTGAAGTGTACGATGGGATGGCGTTTTCTACAGCTTGGGATCCGGTTAGACCGGGAAGGGTGTACACTAGCTCAGGTCCAACGTTTGCTACAGAGAGAACAGAGGTTGATATCATCTCCATTGATGTTGATGCTGTAGACAAGTCTTCTTCAGTGAGAAGGCTAACGACAAACGGGAAGAACAATGCTTTCCCATGGCCATCTCCTGACGGGAAGCTGATCGTGTTTCGTTCCGGTCGGTCTGGTCATAAAAACCTCTACTTGATGGATGCTGAGAAAGGCGAAAACGGTGGTCTTTGGAAGTTAACCGAAGGTGCGTGGACAGACACTATGTGCAGCTTTTCACCTGATGGAGAATGGATCGCGTTTGCATCAGATAGGGAAAGCCCTGGCTCAGGTAGCTTCGAGCTGTTCTTGATCCACCCGGACGGAACAGGGTTAAGGAAGCTGATCCAGAGTGGCACTGGTGGGAGAACTAACTATCCGATATTTAGCCCGGACAGTAAAAGTATTGTCTTCACATCTGATTACGCTGGAATCTCAGCGGAACCCATCTCGAACCCGCATCATTATCAACCATATGGTGATATCTTCACAGTTAAACTGGATGGCTCTAATTTAAGGAGACTGACACATAACTCATATGAAGATGGGACTCCTGCATGGGCTCCTCGGTTCATCAGCCCAAGTGACGTGGTGTGGCGCAGGAAGAATGATTCAAGTTGCGCATTCGAAGATTGTCACTGGCTCAATAAGAACCCGACACTAAAAGGCCAGAAAATCTCATGTTAATATATGTATAACGATTACCACAACTATTTTGAGTATCTTTGTTCATAGAGCTGCTGCTCGCTGTAAGATTATTCCAAGCCTGGAACTATAGTTATATAGACTTGTACGAGAGACTGTCGATGTATATGCAATATCGTATTGAATAATACTGTGTACTGCTGCTATATGCATGACTTGTATATCATATTCTCAAACCCTCTTATCTAGCTGGAGGGTTTATGGCGGGAGCGGGAAGGAGTTATAAAGGTGTCTCCTCTCCTCACTGGGATGGTGAAGATTTTTTATTGTAAAGGGGAAAAGAGTAATGGCGCCAGTTCTTGAGAGCACACAGCCATGGGTTGAGAAATAGTACGATTTTTTCCTTACTGAACTTGTCTTCCCGTCGACAGAACTTGTGTCGGATTTTAACTCAGCTCCTCTTTTTTTTCTCCGATTTGGTTTTTAAGCCGGCCGAAGCAGGTGAAGGATGTGGCGCATCAGGAGGTGGTTCGGGTCCTCACCAACACTCTCGAGACTGCTAACGTAATTAGACAGAAACCTCTTGGACTATATCTCATTTGATTTCTATTACAAGTGTGAAAAACCCTAGATGTCGAATTTGGATCTCAGTTCTGTGGTTTTTGTTTTGTTTCTGTTCTTTGGTTTTGTCGTTGCAGTGTCCGCACATGCTCTTTTATGGACCGCCAGGGACAGGAAAAACCACTACTGCTCTTGCCATCGCCCACCAGCTATTTGGGTATACCCTCAAATTCTGATTTGAACTATGCAAGTAGTTGTATGATAGATGATTGATTGATTTATTTGAGTGTGCTAACTCCTACGAGAGACCTTGTGATCTCTAACATTACACATCGTGGTTTGTGATTCGGATTAACTCTAAAACAAGATCATGCGGATGCTGAGATAATTCACTCTCTGACTTTGTTGGTTGCATTGTGATACACTAAGTTTTCCCATTAGGCAGCTAGAGGTAGTATACTTGAATTCATAATTATGTGGTTTTGCTATGTTTGAAATTTGGAGGTTTTAATCCTCTTTGAATCAAATCAAAGCTAATTTGTCGTGTTTTTTGTTCCGTGGGAGTCTCAGATTAGTTAGTTTAAGCTTCTTTTGGGGTTCGTATAACAAATGTATATCATGGGAGTGTTATTTTTTTTCATTTTGACGTGATTGCAAGCAAATTGAAGCTCAGTTTAAGCTTCTTTGTTGCTTGAGTTTTATGTGAACTAACTAAAGAGTTTTTTTTCTAATTACAGACCTGAATTGTACAAGTCTAGGTGTTGGAGCTGAATGCTAGTGATGACAGAGGGATAAATGTTGTTGGGACAAAGATCAAGGATTTTGCTGCTGTTGCTGTTGGGTCTAGTAACCGTCAAGGGTATGCCAAAGCCTTCCTTTTGTCTTTTGGGCATTGTTATGTTTCCTCTTTTTGTCAGTTTCTCGTTTCTTCTTTTGTTGTGTGCATCTTGTCTAAGACCACAATATTATATTTCAGTGGTTACCCTTGCCCATCATTTAAGATCATCATCCTAGATGAGGCTGATTCAATGACGGAAGATGCTCAGGTATAATAAACATCTTTTACCATAACGTGTTTTTACTTTGAAAAATGTGTTTACCACGAACTATGTTACTGAATTGTGCAGAACGCCTTGAGGCGCACAATGGAAACTTACTCCAAAGTCACCAGATTTTTTTTCATATGTAATTATATCAGCAGGTAATTTCTTTTACTACAGTACCTATTTGTTGGATAATTTTGTTTTACATTCTTTTGTATCTCACTGTCTCTCCAATATTTTTCTCTTTGTGTACGTTAAATATTTGCTTTCGTTTATAGACTCGTAAGTTGTATGATTGAGCTACTAGTAGAAACATTTGTACTTACTCATAAACCATAGTGACGAACATTTTGTGGAGCGCTGAACTATGACCCCGCCGAGTCTGATCACCCTTAACTTTCGTTTCTTATTCCCAAGGATCATAGAGCCCCTTGCTTCAAGATGTGCCAAGTTCAGGTTTAAACCACTTTCGGAAGAAGTCATGAGTAACCGTATATTGCATATTTGTAATGAAGAAGGTCTCAACCTTGGTGGAGAGGTATGCACATATGCATTAAGGTTTGGCTTTCTTTTGTTTTGTTTTGGTCAGAACTGCTCATATAGGTAATTTTCGTGTAGGCTCTTTCAACTTTGAGCACCATATCACAAGGTGATCTCCGTAGGGCTATCACGTATCTGCAGGTTAGCTGAAACTGTCTGTTAAATATAGTGATTGGACGAGAGAGACTGACTGTGACATTTGATCAAGTCTTTCTTCTTGAATATTACAGAGTGGTGCTCGGTTGTTTGGATCAACAATAACGTCCTCGGATTTACTCAATGTGTCTGGGGTAAAGGATGAAGATAATCCCACTTTTGCGCAAGTGTAGAGTAGTTTCACTAAAAACCAAAATCAAGGCAGATAGTTAATTTTGGATGTCTTTTAAACCTTTCAGGTAGTTCCCCTGGAGGTAGTAAAGAGATTTTTTACTGCATGCAAAAGTGGTGATTTCGATATAGCAAACAAGGAAGTGGACAACATTGTCGCAGAAGGATATCCTGCATCTCAAATCATCAATCAGGTCTTTCTATTTCCCTTTTTTCTTTTGTAACTTGCAGGTTTTAAGTCTCGCAATTGTGGTAATAACCACTTCTAAGTTCTAAGTTCTAAGTTCTAATACAAGTCCTCTTTCAGTTATTTGATATAGTCGTGGAGGCTGGTGATGACATAACAGACAATCAAAAGGCTAAGATCTGCAAATGTCTAGCTGAAACAGATAAGGTGAGACTTGTCTTCTGCTGGATTATCTTTTCCTTCCTTCTGCCTCAATCTATGTAGTTAGTGAAAACTCATGTGCGAATAGTTACCATGATCTCTACTCAATTACATCACAAGTTTTTAGCCAAGTTGACATTCATTTGGATCTTTTAGATATGTTTCAGTCTTAATGAGTAATCTCATCATTGGTACCCTTTGTGATGTGCATCCAGCGACTTGTAGATGGTGCGGATGAGTACCTGCAGCTTCTGGACGTGGCAAGCCATACAATTCTTGCACTCTCAGAAATGGCTCAAGACTTCTAAAGCAAACTATCCTTTAAAGCTCTTTAGTCAACAGAAATAGATATTTCTAGAAATAGTTGAAAGCTTTAAAAGAAGTTTTACTGATGTTGTGTTTTACTGGTGTTGTGTTTTATTTTGAGTCTATTTACGTAAGAGCTACTTTATATACCTATCCTAGCTTAGCAACCAAATCTGATCTAGTCAGCAACTTGGCTAATACTAAACCCCTCTAATGACCTCATTTCTTACATATAAAAAGGTGAATGCTTTACTTTGGGAGTATCAATCAAAGGACATACGAACTTTTACGCTAGCAGATATCTGAGTAAACAAGTAGTCTTATTCTGGTTTCTTTTCTCCCTATATCTCTCGTCTTTGAATTATTTTATCTAAATTCCAATGGACAGTGACGCTGATGCAGTCCGTCTTGTTCACCTTCTTTTTTTTCTTTCTTTTGACAAAATGTAGGCGAATAATGGGGTCACAAGTTATTTACCTACCCATCACTTCTACAGTGTGTGATCATTCCTTTCTGAATTAGAATAATGGGGTCATAAAAAAATTTTCCTACCCTCTGCATCTTTCAAGAAATCATCTCAATCTTTTATTTTTCTTTCTAGATACCGAAGAGAGGAGAGAAGGAAACCAAAAACATACAGACTTTTACCTTTCAGACCTTAAAGAGGAATCAGATCCAATGTATACCAAGCCCCAAGACAAGCAAATTAAGTTCAATTATGTTGGAGGTCAACTTCGGTTCATTCAAACATTCTCAGCAAGTGTGGATAATTGACAGGTGATCCACTTTGGTATCTCTAATACACTCTTCAGTTAATAAATCTAAGAATTGTGCTAGAGAGTGGTTAGATAATAAGCCAAATTGAAAAAGTTCATCATTCTCTTCTTGACTCAATAAAACTCAACATCAACGAACAGGTATACCGTTTTTCATTGTTAAATTTCGTACTTATGATTTATATTCTCACCCATCTTAGACTGTATAACACTGGGAAAAGTGTTGTTTATATGTGTTTGGGAAGTTTTACTGATGTTGTGTTTTATTTTGAGTTTATTTTATGTGTTTTTGTTGAGTTTTATTGAGTCAAGAAGAGGATGATGAACTTTTTCAATTTGGCTTATTATCTAACCACTCTCTAGCACAATTCTTAGATTTATTAACTGAAGAGTGTATTAGAGATACCAAAGTGGATCACCTCCAACATAATTGAACTTAATTTGCTTGTCTTGGGGCTTGGTATACATTGGATCTGATTCCTCTTTAAGGTCTGAAAGGTAAAAGTCTGTATGTTTTTGGTTTCCTTCTCTCCTCTCTTCGGTATCTAGAAAGAAAAATAAAAGATTGAGATGATTTCTTGAAAGATGCAGAGGGTAGGAAAATTTTTTTATGACCCCATTATTCTAATTCAGAAAGGAATGATCACACACTGTAGAAGTGATGGGTAGGTAAATAACTTGTGACCCCATTATTCGCCTACATTTTGTCAAAAGAAAGAAAAAAAAGAAGGTGAACAAGACGGACTGCATCAGCGTCACTGTCCATTGGAATTTAGATAAAATAATTCAAAGACGAGAGATATAGGGAGAAAAGAAACCAGAATAAGACTACTTGTTTACTCAGATATCTGCTGGCGTAAGAGTTCGTATGTCCTTTGATTGATATTCCCAAAGTAAAGCATTCACCTTTTTATATGTAAGAAATGAGGTCATTAGAGGGGTTTAGTATTAGCTAAGTTGCTGGCTAGATCAGATTTGGTTGCTAAGCTAGGATAGGTATATAAAGTAGCTCTAAAGTTGGTATTGATTTGATGTGGCTTGTAACATTATAGAGGTGATGAAAAGTAAGTTTAAAATTGTGTGAGTCCCTGTTGTTTCAAACATCTTTCAGATGACTACTTTATGTTTTGACAAACAAAAAGGTAAGTCTAGGGGAGTTGATATACCATGGATTTTGCCACATTTAGATCATGGTATATGCCCTATTTAGAGTCTATTATATGGTTTTGAGTATGCTCTAGAGTGTTTTCAGGTTCATGTATGTTTTGGAGAACTTTGGTGATTATGGAGCTTTTTGAGGTGCAAAACTCTACAGATGCGTCGGATGTTTAGCAATAGATGGAGACCTTCCCTCGGTGCGAGTAAGCTGATATTTTGACACAAGATAAAGCTTAAATTTCCAATTCCACCGGTTTCAGGTCAATCCAACCGTTATGCTCATTTTACTAAAGAGTGGTCAATATGCCTGGCGTGAGGAAGCTGTCGAGGAGATGAAGGAATGTCAATAAAAAACACAGCCTTGGTGTCGATCGACACTGATGCAAGAATGTGGGCCAAGTCTATCTTAAGCCCAACTTAAGCTCAGAAGTCATCACAATTAACCAGAATATCATTTGCCGACCTAAACCCTATTTATATGTTTATTAAGCCACTGTTGACGGCTACGTTTTATTCTATTCATTATTCTTAGTTTTAGGGTTGGAGAGAATAGAGGAAATCCTTCAGAGTCCTCTTGGAACTCATTTTTTTTATTTATTTATTATATTTCATGTAGGATTTTTGTGACAATTATCATGTCTGAGTAGATCCACCTGCTAGGTTTAGGTTCTTTAGGCTTTTGATGAACTGCTGACTTATATAACTACTAGGGTGATTTATTAGATCCTTCACATAATTGTTCTTACTTGTTGTTTCTAGAGTAGCTAACTAGAAACCTGAGTATAAGATAGTTAGGAGCACGCTAAAGCATGGTCTATTACCTGAATTAATTCTGCTGAGCTAGGATTGCTAGAAACATGTGACAGCTCACCTGGTAAAAGTAGTGAACCAATCGATCAGTTCAGTAACGCTTGCCTATGGCAGTATCGATGGACGCTAACTCAATAGCATCGATCGATGCTCGATCCGTGTTCACATGCGAGAGCTGAAACACTGGACTTAGTCAATAGATTAGAATCGCAGTGATAGCTAGTCGTCATTTACATTAGATATCGAGTTCTAGGATCAGCACTTAGCATCTATAGATTATTGTACTGATAACCTGAATGAAACCCTAAGTCTAGCAACCCTCATTCCATCAAACAACTCATCAATCAACCAACTGAACAACTACCTTTTCACCCTGCTTTACTTTATTTACTGCTTTCATACTTATTTACCTAGCTTAATCATTGACTGCTTGAGTTTATTGTGTGCCCACGCTCCCTGTGGATTTGATCGCTAAGTACTACAACTGAACCTTTTGTTTGAGAGAGTAAAGTCACTCCTTAGGGTAGCTTGAGTGATATCAGAAGACGAAACCTAAGAATCTCAAAGCCGAATCCATTGGGTGTAAGTCGCATGATAGTGGTCTACTCATCTGTAATGGCGAGGTGTGTGTGGCCAAAGCCAATGAGTCGTATGTCTGAGGGGAGTGATCTACTCGATCATAGTGCTGATAGTTTAGCTTTGTATCCAAAAGAGGAATTGTATACCTTTGCTTTCAGATACCTCTTCGTAAATAAATTTTTGTTTCCCCAAGTTGTTTTATATAACTAGGTCTGGCTATACAAATGATGTTTCGTGTAATTTTTACAAGAGTAGCTTTTCACAACATTCTCTAGGAGTGTTTCATGTAGAAGATATCGGAGCGCGTTCCTTGCAGATTACTCATAATGCTTGTAACGTTTAATGAGCGTGGGGTAGGTTTTCCTCGTTCATATTTTTTTTTGTATTTCCAGGTTGTTTTTCATAATACTGATCTCGTTTTGCCGTAGACTTTTTTTGTATAAAATATCTTAGTTAATCGAAGATAGTGGGTGACTAAATTTTTGAAAACTGTGAAGTGAAGCACATCAAAATAGTGTTTTATGAGTGATGTTTCCGCAGATTTTATGAGAAACATTTATGTTTTTATTCTGATCTTCAGTGTAAGTTGTTTGGTGTATCTCATTGAGTTTATAAGAAAAAAAATTCATTATTAATTTTGGACAGAATGTTCTCGTAAGTTTTACAAGAACACTCAAGATATATTCGCTTCTTGAATGGGAAAAATTGATCAACCACCGGGCAGTAGCGGCCCTGAGGGGAATCAACACAAGAATTGGCGTCTGGTCTCTACATTTATAGAAAAGTTTCGGCCTTAGGATTAGTAATGTATCTTTAGTGCAGTGGTTAGTAGACAGTTAGGCTTCTTATCAACCCTTGGGATGCCAATTTTTTTTCCTTTGCAAAAAACGAAAAGTTGTATGTTTATGCAATATTTCTTTTATCCTCTTCAATAAAGAAGGAAATAAAATATTTTTACTAATTAATTAATTAATAAAGAGTAATTATATTTTGTAATAATCTAAAAGAGAGTAAAAAAAGTAAAACCTAGTAACCTTCCTTGGTTCAGTCGTATCATCATCTTCTTTTTATTCAAAAAACAACACAAACTCATCTTCCTCTTATTACAGAAAAACTCAAACTCATCTTCTTCTTATTCATTGGTTTCGCCAAGTTGTGATTTAAAAACTTGGATCATCAGTAATTCAGGCAGATGTTAATGTGTTATCTATTATTCGCTATAACATGTATCTTACTTTTGTATAATAAAGTAACAATATATTTATCTACAGTTTTTTTTTGTAGTTCAATGTCTTCAAAACAAATAAAAATGAAATACGAGGTGCAGCAAAAATAAGAAAAAAGAAGAGGCAAGAAGCACTAACAATCTCAATGGCTGGTTCAATGTTACGGTATGTAGTAAAATCTAAACCTTTTGCACCTGATGAATCTATAGAGGAAGAGAATAATAAAAGTAGAGCAGAAGCTAGTGGGGTGGGTTTGATCATGATCAAGATGAAAACAATGGTAAACATGGTAATGGACATGGGTTTGACGAGAATGAGAATGAAGAGGATAAAGAATATGGTGCTAGGGAGTATTAGATATATGGAGATATAAATGATCCTGAGAGTTGGGGGAAATTTGATAAAAGAATGCAAGATTTATGGTTGAAAAAGGTTCAATGGCAAGACCTTCATTTGATTATCGCTTTCCAAGAAATTATTTAGGTAGATGTTTTTCTCATTCGTCTTATAGCAGAAAAATAAGGAATGGAGAGAAGCAAGATAGGCGGTGGTTACTTTACTCAAAGATGAAAGAAAAAATCTTTTGTTTTTGCTGTAAGTTATTTATGCAAGACAAACTTACAAATTTGTTGGCAACTAATGAATTTGATGATTGGAGAAATGTTTCGAAACAGCTTAAGGAACATGAAAAAGGTCCTAAGTATATCGCATGTATGATTCAATGGATGGAGTTGGAAAAGAGATTACAGAAGAATTAGACAATTGATAAGCATGTTCAAGAAGAGATCAACAAAGAGAAAAAACACTAGAGAGATGTGTTGTTGAGGATAATTGCATTGGTAAAAGGTCTTGCTAAACAAAATGTTGCATTTCGTAGAAGAAGTGATAAGATCCATGTAGATGGTAATGGAAATTTCTTGGCATGATTGAAGTATTTGTAGATTTTGATCCAGTGATGAAATAGCACATTAGACGAATCAAGAAGTGTGAAACTCATTATCATTATGTTAGTCAGAGGATTCAGAATGAGTTGATAGAGATGCTTGGGAATAAGATCAAAGAAATAATCTTAAAGAAGATTCGATATGCAAAGTAATTTTTAGTTATTCTTGTCACCACTCCGGATATCAGTCATCGGGAACAAATGTCCATGGTTATTTGATGTGTGGATATTTTTGAGACTTCTCCAAAGACTGAAGAATTTTTTTTGACATTCTTGGAAGTCAAAGACAAAACATGAGAAGGACTTTTTGACACCCTCCAAGATGCGTTGCATAGTCTTGGGCTGAGTATAGATGACATTAAAGGACAATGTTATGATAATGGATCAAACATGAAAGGGAGAGTTAAAGGAGTACAAAACAGGTTGCTTCAAATTAATCCTAGGGCTGTCTACACACCATGTGGTTGTCATAGTTTGAATCTTGTACTTTCTGATATCGCTTCCTCATCATCTATAGCAATATCATTTTTTTTGGAATTATTCAGCGCATCTATTGTTTGTTTGATTCCTTTACAAACAACTGTGAAGTTTTTAGAGAGCTTGTGAATGGTGTTACAGTAAAACCAATATCACAAACTGGTTGTGAAAGCCGCATCAAAAGTGTTAGAGCAATACGATTTCAGGCTCCGCAAATACGAGAGGCTTTGATTTACTTGGCTGAAACAGTGCAAATCCAGAAACAAGAAGTGATGTTGAGTCTCTTGCAATGAATTAAATTTATGGGATTGGAAGCTTTGAGTTTTTGTTGGAAATGATTATTTGGTATGAGCTTTTGTTTTTTGTTAACAAAGTAAGCAAGATCCTATAGTCATAAGATATGGATATTGATATTGGTATTTTTCAAGTGAAAAGTCTTATTTCTTTTTTTTAAAGACTATAGAGAAATATGTTTCCAAGCAGTAAAACTAGAAGCTGAAAAGATTGCTACTGCAATGGAAACTGATCATGCATTCTCTATGAAAGAAAAAACGGTTCAATAAAAAGAAGCAATACCATGATGAAGAGCTTAGAAAAGATTACGGAGATGTGATATTTACAGCAGAAGAAAACTCCAGAATCAATTATTTCATTAAAATTGTGTATCAGAGTTTGGTTTCTTTCGAAAATGTTTGATCAGCTCCAAAGTTATGAAAATACTTTTGGATTTTTGTTTGATCTGAAGAAGCTGAAGTTGACAAATGATGATGAATTGATGGTTTCTTGTGTCAACCTTGAAGTTTTTCTCAAGCATGGTAATTGTTTTGATATTGATGGTAATGAATTATTTATGGAGTTGAAGATTTTAAGAGGGAGTTTAACAACAAATATTCAGAAGGCGGCTGAGGTATTGGGTTCTCTTAAGAAGGTGGATACTTGTTATCCAAATACATGGACTGCATATCGCATAATGATGACAATTTATGTTTCAGTTGCATCGGAAGAAAGAAACTTTTCGAAGTTAAAACTCATCAAATCTTATCTACGGTCGAGTATGTCATAAAAGAGATTAAATGGTCTGGCGATCATATCGATAGAAAGGAGGATGGCTAAAAAGTTGGGCTACACAAGTTTGATGAATGAGTTCGCTAATAAAACTGCAAGAAGAATTATTTTTGAAAAATAATATATTTTTATCTTTTTATTATTTTGAATATTTATATTTTTTTTGACATTAGATTTTATATAAATGTTTGAGTTTTTTTTAATACCAAAGGCAGCCTCTTTTCTTTTTCTTTGCTTCTGGTCTTTCCAAAACTCAAGACCGGCACTGCCACCTGGAAAATCTTGTATACTGTCAAGGTATCATGGTCGACAAGCGAAAAGAAGTTTTCTCTCGTTTTGCTGCCTCTGTGTGCATCGTTGATCTTACTTTGATGAAAATTGTTTTTGATGCTTTTTGGTGACTTTTTTGGTCCTTCGAAAGCTGTGAGCAACCCTTTTGTGTTTGAAGATCTGTCGTATAATTGTTATTTATGGTTATACCACTAGTTAAAAAAGGCTATAGCCATAGATTTTTCGGGACTGTGAACCAAATTTTGTAACTATATGAAGGTATGGCCAGGAAAAATATAGCTATACGATCATAGCAAAATTGGGCCGTGTCAAAACCGTAGCAAGAAAACCATGATTTTGCTACTAAATTTTAGTGGCAAAAAAAGCCACGTTTTGCTACAAATTTTTCGTGGCTAATTTTACCACGAAACAAAGCATATCAAATACGTGGCTGTTCCAAAAAACTAATAAAGAAATTTCAAAAAAAAATAAAAATAAAACCATTTATTTTTTATAAAATATTATTATTTAATATATTACCTATAGTTACTTATATATACATAAAAAGATAAATACATATGTATATATAGACAAATACATCTTCGTCTCTGCCGCACCTCCGCTGCCACTGCCAGCTACAACACCTCAACCGTCGGTGCTAGGGTCAAAAACAGTAATCTCGAAATCAACGTCTAAGATCACATATCTTAAGGAAAAACCTTCTCATAATAATTTCAGGAAAGGTCCTAATTAGGAAAACCCGGAACGACGGGTGCCATAAATACAAACATCGCCAAGTTGAATTAACCAATCCGAATCGCCCGATTGCGAGTTGGATCGACCAGTCCAACTCGCCATCAGGCGAGTAGGATCAGCCTTTTCCAGCTAGTGCCTCTTTGAACCTCGATCACACTTGTTTCATCTCGATTGGAGTTACCGTTGGAACTTTACGATAAAAACCGTAAAACCTATTTTCTCGTATGAAATCAATTTTTTTGTGTAAAACGGCAACGGTTAACTTAACACCAAAATTTCCTAAACTATACGAGTAATTTGAATTACTTGTGAAACTAACATCGTACCAAAGGTTTTCTCTTGGAGAAATCGTAAAAACCCTTAAAGTCAAGAAACGGTCCAAAACTGCCTAAAACACGGTAATTTCCTATAAAACTGTAATGGTTGACTTAACACCAAAATTTCCTAAACTATACAAGTAATTTGAATTACTTGTGAAACTAACATCGTGCCAAAGGTTTTCTCTCGGAGAAATCGTAAAAACCCTTAAAGTCAAGAAACAGCCTGAAATAGCCTAAAACACGGCTAAGAGCCCACTTATGATTTTGGACGAAGTTAGGCCCAAGGTCACTATGACGGTCTATCCATTATTCGAAGGAAGAGATAAATGTCAAGTTTCAACAGATAAACACGAAAATTAGGAAAAATGAAATATTTCTGCAAAGTGATAAACTTGACCTAGGGGCAGAAAAGGAAAGGACGATCGACCTAGAAATCATATAAAAGGAAAACTAAAGACAGAAGCGCCAGAATTCGAAGATTGAGACTTAGAGAATTCTTTTTAGCTTTAAAAACATAGAAATTAGGTGGCTAAACTAGCAAGGTTATACTTGGAATGTTTTCCCGCTTCTGTTCTACGATTCTCTTTGTTAATAGTTCTTTATTCATCTTGTTTTCGATGAAATCTTGTAAGATCCGTTCTCGTCAATCAATAAAATGCATTCTTTTAACTTACCATCGATATTATGTTGTCTTTGTCTTTTCCATATTTGTGTGTACGCAGATAATCTGGATCATCTGGGAAAATTAGGGTTTCATGACTTTTCTTATTTTACGGAAATCGACAATGCGAATTTCGGTTCCCACAGTTTGGAACTAGAATGAGGGGGGGTGGGGGGTGGGGGTGGGGTGGGGGGGGGGGGGGGGGGTGGGGGGGTTCGGATTCTCTAACTCAAAGATCACCAAACAATTAAGAAATATATGACTAACCTTACGGGCAGTGACATCATCTCCTTCAAGGAAAGAGAAACGACTGATAAGGCCAAACCTCGGAATGATCTCCTTTTCATCGAGTTGGTGATCCAGATTATCGATGTCGCAAGGATATTGGTCGAAACTGGAAGCTCGGCTGATATCATCTTCAAAACATCCTCGAGAGAATGGACATCAATATATCCGAAATCGCGGAAAACCAAAGCCCGCTAGTAGGACTCTCAGGGGAAGCTACTATGACTCTAGGGACAATTAACCTCAAGGTTAAGTCCGGGAGCATAACGAAAGTCGTGGAATTTCTAGTCATCAGTCAACCCACATTGTACAACGTGATCGTGGGAACTCAATGGATGAACTCGATGCAAGCAGTTCCATCGACTTACCACATGTGCCTTAAGTTTCCATCTCCTCACGGAATTGAAACGATCTGGGGAGATCGGAATGTATCGCAAGTTTGTTCACTGCGGAGTTCAAACAAAAATTTCATCAACATAAACTTCGCCCAGCAAGAAAAAGAAATCGTTTTTCATCGACGACGCCCTGGAACAAGATGAGACATAAGTCTTTTGGCAATTACGAAAGGTCAAAGCTCTGGAAAGAAAACACAAACCGACATGCGAGCCGGTTGTGTCGGTATACCTCGACTAGGCATTCCTTGAACGTTGCGTCAAAATTGGTGTTAACCTCAGTGAGCCTCTTACAACAGTGCTCGTTGCCTTCTTGAAAAAAAAAACTTCACGCATTCGCCTGGGCCGCAGAAGATATGCCAGGGATTGACATCAACGTAACATGTCATGAACTCAACGTCGATCCGAATTTCAAACCCGTCAAACAAAAAAGACGGAAGATGGGACCAGAACGTGCCACTGCAGTCAACGGGGAAGTTGAGAAACTCCTCAAGGTGGCTCAATAACAGCGGTCAGATACCCAGACTGGCTCGCTAACCCCGTTGTCATCAAAAAGAAAAACAGAAAGTGGCGAGTCTGCGTCGATTTTACCGACGTCAATAAAGCTTGTCCTAAGAACATCTTTCCACTGCCACACATTAATCGCCTGGTAGAAGAAACTGCCGAAAATAAGCTCATGTCTTTCATGGATGCTTTTTCGGGTTATAATCAGATCATGATGAATCTGGACGATTACGAGAAAACTGTGTTCATCACATATCATGGCACATATTGCTATAAGGTAATGCTGTTCGGTCTGAAGAATGCATGAGCCACCTATCAATGACTCGTTAACCGTATATTTTTTGAACAACTCGGAAAACTATGGAGGTTTACATTGAAAATATGCTCGTTAAATCTCTCGATGAAAAAGACCATGTCATCTATTTACCGGAAGGCTTTGAGAGACTGAACCTGCATAACATGAAGCTAAACCCTACAAAATGCAGATTTGTTGTCGCATCGGGGGAATTCCTCGGATATCTCGTGACATATCGAGGGATCAAAGCGAATCCAAAACAAATCAACGCATTGATCGAAATGGCCTCCCCGAGAACGAAACGTGAAGTGCAGAGATTAGCCGGAAGAGTCGCAGCACTCAACCATTTCATATCCTGATCAACTGAGAAGTGTCTCCCCTTTTACGACACTATGAAAGGGAACAAACAATCAAATGGTCCGAAGAATGAGAGAAAGCTTTTAAACAGTTAAAACATTACTTGAAAACTCCTCCAGTTCTCGCAAAACCAATGGAAGGAGAAACATTATTCATGTATATCGCGGTAACAGCGACAGCCGTAAGTGGCGTCCTCATCAGAGAAAAACGTGGAGAGTATAAACCAATTTTTTACGTACGTAAAACTTTGTTAGACGCCGAAATATTATACCCGCTAATGGAAAAATTATCACTCGCACTAGTGATGGAGGCTCGGAAATTGAGACCATATTTCAAGCCACACGCAATCGTAATCCTCATCACGTTCCCTCTCCGAACGTTTCTACCTAGCCCCAATCAATCAGGAAGACTAGCCAAATCGGCAGTCAAACTAAGCGAATATAAAATTGAGTATCGAACGAGAACGAGTGCCAAGTCGCAAGTGCTTGCTAATTTCTTGGTCAAACTTCCAATGGAGGGCGAATTAAACCAATAACCAAATTCGACCTGGGATCTCCATGTCGATGGATCCTCATCCAAACAAGGATCAGGAATCATAAGTTGGCTAACTTCAACAACCAGAGAAGTGTTAGAAAAATCCCTTCGATTGGTCTTTCCCGGCTTTAAAATGAAGCCGAAAAAGAAGCACTTATTGTCGGACTACGATTAGCTCCTGGGCTTAAAATACACAACGTCCACGCCTACTGCGATTCCCAACTTTCGTGAATCAGGTCAGCGGAGATTACGAAGCTAGGGACGAAAGAACTCGAAGGAGTCCTTTAGTCCCATCGAACCACACCAAGACGGGCAATGGGAGAAACTCCTTTTGCCCTCGTTTATGGGACATAATGCATGATCCCAACCGAAGTCGAATTTCCCGAGTACGAAGGAGGCTGCTTACCGAATGGCAAAATCTTAACAGCTCGATGCTGACATGGGAAAAAACTGGGAAGGACCTTACAAAATCATAAAGGTCGTCCGACCAGGAGTGTACGAAATCGCTAACATGCAGGGCGTCAAAATTCCAAGAACATGGAAAACATAGACTATATTTTATATTTAAGATTTAGTGTTTTAAGTTTAAAAATATAAGATTTACTGTTTAGATTTATGATTTTGGATAAAAGAGTTTATGTTTCGAGCATAATATTTCGGGTTTAGGTTTAAGATTTTAAGTTGAATTTGAAAATAATATAAAAAATTATCTTTAAATTTAAGAATGAAAGGTAAGTTACTAAAAATAAAGTTTCAAGATTTTTAGCTTAGGATGTAGGGTTTAAAAGCATTTTTAGGCTTTAGGGTTTCAAATTGTTACAAAAAATAGTGGCAAGTCGTGGGTATTTATAAAATAGCGAAGGAAATATTTGTAGCAAAATCGTGACATAGAGTTTTTTTGTTCATTAGGTACAGAATATTGAGAAATTAGGTGATATAACCATTAAAAAAAAGGAATTCACCAAATGATCATAATAAGCATTAGACTATGATATACACTATACATTTATACAATATTTGCTATATTATCCTTGCCAAAAACATACGCCTACACATAAATATATTCATGTATGTATTTTTTTTATTACAAATATGGTTTTCTGCTTACAAATTTAATTGCTTATACTTTTTGTTAAAACAATTATTAAACTTTATGTTTCACATATTAAAAACATAGATTTTTTTATATATAACATGATTTGAAAATTTTAAAACTGACATATATTTACATAAATTTTATACAATATTTCATAAACTCGATTTTAAAATCTATACTATTTTAAAAATACATATAGTATAATTTGATTTTCTCTTGGGATTAGATATATTTTTTATGTTCTATTCTATTTATAAACATAGAATAGAAATGTTAATTTACTCTCTCTCTCTCTCTCTCTCTCTCTCTCTCTCTCTCTCTCTCTCTCTCTCTCTCTCTCTCTCTCTCTCTCTCTCTCTCTCTCTCTCTCTCTCTCTCTCTCTCTTTCCCCCCCTCTCTTTCTCTCTCTATATATAGATCTATTCTACATGTACACGAAAATAGAATAGTATTTTGAATGTAAGTATAATATATCCATGCGCATCAAGCGAAAAGAGTCTAAATGAGTGTCAAATGTGCACTTTTTCAAAATGTGCACTTTTTCAAAGCATGGTTACATTGTGAATTTTTTTCTCATAACGGTTATCCAACAAATTAACCCATATTGTGTGGCTATATTATAGCAGAAAAAACTTTTTTGTACATTAGCTATGATTTTGCCACATTTTATTTTGTAGCAATTTTGTCACAAAATAATCGTAGCAAAACCGTGGATATATTTAGTTAACTTTTAATTCATGGCAATTTCATGGTTTTTCGCTACAATTTACACACAAATTGCTATGATTTTTATTTTTTGGCTTTTCTGATGTATTTTCGTAGCTTTTTTGGTTTTGCTACAAATTCGCATAGCTGCTTCATGGCTATGGCAGAGATTTCTACTAGTGTACATGATTAGTTTCATCAAGTCAAAAGGTTAGTTGCTTTAAAATTTTGGCTAAACCTTGTGTTATTAGTGCAAAGTTCGTTCAGGTTGTCTAACAAAACATGTTTTACTAGATGACTTCCTGAAGTATCACGGGATAATATCATTTAAATAAATTTGTGGCAAATAATTATAATATATATTTGAATTTATAATTTTTTTGATAAGCTAAATTTGTTGATAAAAATCGGTAGAGAAATTTTGATTGGTTAAAAACAGTAGAATAACATAAAACTTTATTTCATTATATTAGTCATCTTAACACGTGTATTTATGGAAAAAGTAAAAATTATAAAAAGAACCTACCATATGAGTTTTTTTTTTGTTTTCGAAACTGACCACTATATATGAGTTGTAATATATATCTAATATTTAGGTTTGAAAATATTCTATTATATTACTTAGATATATAATATAATTAATTTTGGAATTTTAACCAATATTAATTACTAAAGGGAGTGTATTCAGCTAGTAGTTTGAGGTGGGTTGTATCAAAAAGAAAAATCCACTGTTAGTCAAATTGGAGTTTTAAAAACACTTTGAAATCTAACGTTATTGAACTTGTGATTTTATAAAATACTCTGAAATCCATTGTTATTGAAAAATATTTAATTTTAAAATTTTAGAGTGTTTTAAGTGTTTCTAGATTTTTGATAGGAGTAGTTATAAAAATAAAAATATGATAGTTTTAGATGAGATTCTAGATTGTTTAACAAAAAACATATCAAATTCTCCAATTCACATACAATCATCGAAAAACTTATGAAAAATCAAATCACTTCAAACTTGATTGGTTAATAATGGAAGAATAAAATTAATTTTATTTCATTATATTAGTCATTCTAACACATGTATCTCTTAATTATGAAAAAAAGTAAAAATTATAAAAAGAAACTGCCATATGAGTTTTTTGTTTTTGAAAATGACTACCATATATGAGTTGTAATATATATATATATATAATATTTAAGTTTGAAAATATTATATTATAATAATTGAATATATATTATAAATTTATTTTTGAATTTTAACTAATATTAAATACTAATGGGAGTGTATTAGCTAGGAGTTTGAGGTGTTTGTATTAAAATGAGAAAGCCATCATTCTTCAAACTTGGATTTTTAAAAAAAACTTTGAAATTGAGTGTTATTGAACTTGTGGTTTTAAAAACACTCTGAAATCCACTGTTATTAAAAAATAATTAAGTTGGAGATTTTAGAGTGCTATAAGTCTTTATAGAGTGTTTGAGAAGAGTTTTTTAGTTATAAAATAAAAATAAAAATATGATGGTTTTAGATGAGATTCTAGAGTGGTTTAACAAAAATCACACCAACTTCTCCAATTCATATATAATCATCTAAGAGAATTGAAATTTTGATTTAATACACCCTCATAAGTATATTTTAGTTTTGTACACAATCAATTAATAATATTAGATTAATTTTAAGACGTTCTGAAATATAATACAAGAGATCCCACTAAAAATCCTTGACAAATAAAGTTTAAAATATTAGTATCAATTTAAACTAATGACAAACATCTATACTATTAAAATAGAAGTCATGACTTCTTTCATGTGTGATTTTTTAATTTGGACAATCCTTAGAAAATTTATTAAACTTTGCATAACATAACTATAATATCTTTTCATATCTTTTAATTTTTATTTGATATAAAAACGAATATTTTGATAAAATTTCTAAGAAAATCTTTTAATATCTTTTTGAATCTTTTTAAATATATTTTCGAAAATTAATTAATTAAAATTTAATTATCATAAAATAATCAAAAATTTAATTCATTTTGATTTATAAACAAAAATTCAAAATTATGTAAAATAATTTTAACATTATCTCAAAATTTTACTTTTCTATTACGTATATCTAATTTAATTTAATTTCCACATATTTTAAATATAAAAATAAAACCAAAAATATTTAAATTAATATTATTACATAGTAAATGTATGGCCGAGCTCCTTAGCACATTTTTCTCTACTAAACATCTATCATATTTAAAAACAATTACACTGAACCAAATATGATAAAATTATATTTAATGTACATATTATTTTTAAAAATATAAATTTTTATGTTAAAATAATATAATATATTAGCAAAACAGGTTTACACACTATACTATACTATATATTTTAAGTGTTTATATAAGTAAGAATATTTTATCTAACATAAATAAACATTAAAATGCTAAAAGGTAATCTAGAACTTTGAAGTGCGGGTAAGAAAACATAAAATTAGTTGCACATATTGATTTGTTTAGTAATTAAATGCAAATCTAATAAGACAAATATATAATAAAAAGCGATAAATACATGTGACGATTTGAAACAAGTGATTAATTACGACATGTAATCTATAAAATTATTATATTTGAAATATTTATATAAAATTTCAAATATATGATTAAGTTAAAAATAAATGCTACTAATAATATAAAATAAATATATAAATGAAATTAAATACCCGCGCGGTTGCGCGGGTCAAAATCTAGTAATATTTAGAGCTCTATCACAATTTGTATCTCTACTTATTTAATAAAGTTTCAAATAATGATATAAACTGAAATTGATTAGTATAAATTTAAACTAATGACTCCTCACTCAAATTATTAAGAAGATGATAAATAAGCAAAATTACTTAAAACAATGGAAAATATTGAAAAATAAACAAAATCAAATAATAGTATACATAAATACATATCTCTAGTTTTTGGCTAGAGAAATATGTGTTTTTGTTGTTTTTTTGTTTGCTTTGATAAATCATCAATTTGAGTTGTTTACGATAATCGATGGTTTGGATTTTGTTATTATTGAACAATAGCATGAGTCACATTATTTGCACGACGATATGAAAGACATATGTTAAGCCCTAAAAACTACTAATTTATTGTTATTAATTTCACTAAATTTGTTTGATATAACAGGTTCCAAGAAACACACTAATATACTCCCTCCGTTTCAGAATGATATATGTTTTAAACTTTTCACACATATTAAGAAAACACGTAAATTTTAGATTATAAATGCATTATTTTTTGTAATTAGTTATTTCCCATAACTTTTAGCCAATCAAAATTCAATAAACCAAATTAATGTTTTTGGAATCTATAGTTTATCATTATTACTTGTATTGAAAATGTAAAATATAAATCTTTTAAAAACAAACATTTTTTCTAAAACATAGATCATTATGAAACAGAGGGAATATTGATCTTATTTGCTATGATTCTGCCAGTAGTAAAACTAAACAAGTGCCCATCATATGTTAATTATACGTAGTCACCTTCGCCATGAATTAAAAGGTCCATTGTCGATCGCTTCCAGGTCGAAATTTCTTCTGCAGGTATAATTTTTTCTGCATTAAACACACTGTTATAGCAGGATTAGGATTGGTTTAGTATACATTGGTTTGGTATAACGAGATTTAACATGGTTTAGCTTGAAAATTTATGTGTACAAATACATGTGTAGCATATGAAAATAGTTAATCGTTTAATGTGATGGGCATATATGAAAATCTTGTTTACTGATATAATATAGTAAGAAACTAGTAAATATGATAATTACTTATAGAGATATTATTTATTTCTTAATATAAAAGAATGTTTATGATAATATACAGAGAAATACCCTTGTATAGTCTTAAAAAAGTTTTTTTCACAAAAAATAATATTCGAGGAGAAAACTGACTAAAATAAGTGTTGTTAAAAAGTGCAAATATATATTTATAGCCATAGAGTTAACTAATCTAGATTTAGGGTTTAGAGTTAAAGTGATTTACACCAATAGTCACTTTATGACTTTACAGTATGGGACACTTCCCACTACCAAGGTAATTTTTAGACCATCATTAACGCGGTTGCTTAGTTGGATTTTTTTAATATAAATAGGATTAAAAAAAAAGAAAATTAGCTGTTAATAAAAAAAACGTTTCTTAATTAAGGAGTACAAGATAGTCTCTTATGAGACATGTGTCTCTCACTGAAAGAGCTTTGCATTTATCTCTATCTCTTTCTCAGTGAAAATTGATCGACAGTTTTTTCTCACCACATCTCTGGATTGGCCGCCGCTATGGCTGGCATGTGCCGTCGCAAGCTCGGTGGCTGTGGAGGCCCATCGGGATAGTTTTTTCGTCACCACATCTCTGGATATGTTCTCAGTATGAGCCTCTGTTTCATTGGTTTTGTCACCGCTCTTCACGTCTTTGGAAAGCTTTATCTTCACAAATCTAGATCCAAAGCTTAGATCTTGTCATCTTCATCTTCTATAACGTATGTATGTGGCTGAGTTTTTTCTTTTTATGGTCTGATTTTTTAAGAACCCTTAATTTAGTTTTACCATTGGAGCACTCAAACTCATTGTCTCTTAACAAAAGTTCTTCACTTAAGTTTATTACTTAAATATTCATTAAGAACCCAATTAGGGGTTCCCCAATTGATCATGCTCTTAGTTATTGTTTTACAATCCTACCCCCAACGAAGCCTAACTAAATATTTGGTCCAATTTCTTCGTGTTGTCTTTTGTTTTTTTTTTAAAACCTTTTAAATTTTAAATTAAGTAAAGCAACGTACCACTTTGAGTTTCTTAATATAAATTACAAAAATTTCTTTTAATTTTTAATTAGAATAGCTACAGAGACTTAAGAGAATATCAAATATGGGTTTGGTCAAAAACGAAAGAGATTGTCGGGAAGCAGTGGGGGAAAGATGCTGATCTTTGAATAGGAAAAAGAGTGGATCTGTGGGGTCCCAAATGATTTGGCTTATTCTAAAAAAGCCTTGTTCTTTGGAAGACCTATCTCGAGTTGATGTACTCGATAACCTATTAAAAATGTGGCTGTGATGACTGAAAAATCGTTGAGTAATGCTTGGCAGAGAAAAACCATAGTATTTTGGCTGTATCGGTTAATGTATACAGATCTACTTATAAGTTTTAGAGGTAAAAAAAAAAGATTACGTGAAGAAAATCAATGGCGGCTCAGCCAGAAAGTTGCAGATATTTCTAAAAATCCTAAAAGGAAGATGACAAATTTATTGTTAGAGTTTGAATTAGTCTTTGTTAAATAAGTCATTGGTTGTTTCACGATCAATACATGTCCGAGTCTTTAGGAGATTAGCTAGTAGAATCATGGGATCATGGGATTTGTTTCCTAGTTTTTAGTTTGCTCTGTTATTTCTTTGTTTCTCTTATAAGGATATTTAAAGCCATTGTTGTTGATTCAGTAAAGTATCATTTTTCAATCTAAAAGCTCTGTTTTCTACATTTGGTATCATAGCCTTCTAAAAAGGACCAAACTAGCGTGAGAAAGAGATTCGATTGGAGATGTCGAACTCTGAGAAGTTTGTGCAACCAGCCATACTGAGATTTGACGGGCACTATGATTTTTGGTCTATGACCATGGAGAATTTTCTCAGAATTCGAGAATTATGTATCCTGGTGGAAGAAGGAATTCCGGTAGTAGCAGTTGTGACACCGACCAGTGAAGCACAGAGAAGAGGTGTTGAAGAAGCCAATTTCAAAGACTTGAAGGTTAAGAACTTCCTGTTCCAGGCGATTGATAGAGAGATCTTGGAGACAATCCTGGATAAGAAAACCTCCAAAGCCATATGGGAATCAATGAGAAAGAAGTATCAAGGCTCTACAAAGGTGAAGAGGGCGGAACTACAAGCACTGAGAATGGAATTTGAACTCGTAATCATGAAAGAAGGAGAGAAGATTAATACTTTCTTGGGACGAACCTTATCGGTGGTTAACAAAATGAAAACAAATGGTGAAGTAATGGAGCAAAGTATCATTGTTGCCAAAATACTTAGATCTCTGCCTATGAGGTTTAACTATGTGGTGTGCTCCATTGAAGAGTCAAACGACCTAAGTACATTGAGTATTGATGAATTACACAGAAGTTTACTTGTTCATGAGCAGCGAATGAATGGCTTACCACAAGAAGAGCAAGCATTGAAGGTATCTCAAGAAGAGAGATCTCACAGAGGAAGGGGTCGTGGAGTGTACAAAGGAGGTCGTAGTAGAGGAAGAGGAAGAAGTACGTTTGATCGAGCTGTCATTGAATGCTATAAGTGCCACAAGCTGGGACATTTTCAATATGAGTGTCCAAAATGGGAGAAGAAAGCAAACTATGCAGAGTTGGAAGAGGAAGAAGAGTTGCTTTTGATGTCGTATGTGGAGCAACATATGGCAAGCAGAGAAGAAGTGTGGTTCCTTGATTCTGGATGTAGCAATCACATGACAGGGGATAAGGATTGGTTCTCGGAATTGGAAGAAGGATTCAACCGCAAAGTGAAGCTGGGAAATGATACGAAGATGTCTGTTGTGGGAAAGGGAAGCGTGAAGATGCAAGTTGATGGTGTTACCCAAGTGATACTTGAAGTTTATTATGTTCCAGAACTTAGGAACAACTTGCTAAGTCTTGGACAACTACAAGAGAAGGGACTAGCAATTCTCATACGTGATGGTACCTGCAAAGTATTTCATCCTAGCAGAGGAGCAATCATGCAAACTGATATGGGTGGAAATAGGATGTTCTTCCTCCTTGCCTCCAAGCCGCAAAAGAAGCCATTGTGTTTACAAGCAGAAGAAGTGACTGAGAAGGAAAATCACTTATGGCACTGTCAGTTTGGACATCTGAACCAAGAAGGGTTGAAGTTACTTGCACACAAGGAGATGGTGGTTGGCTTGCCGATGCTAAAACCCACCATGGAAATCTGTGCAACATGCTTAACTGGAAAGCAACATAGAGAATCAATGTCAAAAAAGAGTTCATGGCGAGCCTCAAAACAACTTCAACTAGTGCATTCAGACATATGTGGACCTATCACTCCAATCTCTCACAGTGGTAGGAGGTATATACTGAGTTTCGTAGATGATTTTTCTAGAAAAACTTGGGTCTACTTTCTTCAGGAGAAGTCTGAAGCATTTGCCACCTTTAAGATTTTCAGAGCAAGTGTAGCGAAGGAGACTGGTGCTTTTCTAACCTGTCTGAGAACAGATCGAGGTGGAGAATTCACTTCCAATGAGTTTGGAGAATTCTGCAGAGTCCACGGCATAGCTCGACAGTTGACAGCAGTATTCACCCACAATAAAGCGAAGTTGCCGAGAGGAAAAACAGAACAATCATGAATGCAGTAAGATCAATGTTGAGTGAGAGACAAGTTCCTAAAGCATTCTGGTCTGAAGCTACAATATGGAGTGTGCATATCCAAAACCGATCACCAACAGCAGCAGTAACAAACATGACTCCTGAGAAAGCTTGGAGTGGCATAAAACAAGTGGTGAAATACTTTCGTGTGTTTGGCTGCATAGGATATGTGCACATACCAGACCAGAAGAGAAGCAAGTTGGACGATAAGAGGAAGAAGTGTATCTTCCTTGGAGTCAGCAAAGAATCAAAAGCGTGGAGGTTGTATGATCCAGTGGTCAAAAAAATTGTGATCAGTAAGGACGTGGTCTTTGATGAAGACAAAAGTTGGGACTGGTAACAAGTTGATACAGAAAAGGATGCAACATTTGAATGTGAAGATGATAAGGAAAAACAAAATGCAAAAGAAGTAGTTGAGGCAAACTCTGATGCTTCAAACAACAACTCAAGTGGCAGATCAAGTGACTCGCCACCGCCAAATCCTACTACAATGAGCACTGCTGCAGGGAGGGGAGTACGAGAGAGGAAAACACCTGGATGGTTGGCTGACTATGACACAGGAGAGGGAGATGTTGAAGAAAACTTGTCTGAAATTATGTTGATTATGGCTAAAGTGACAGAGGGTGATGCTATTCGGTTTGATGAAGCAGTGAAGAAGAAAGGATGGAGAGAAGCGATGAAGCTAGAGATCGAAGCAATAGTGAAGAATGATACATGGGAGCTGACCACATTTGTAACATCCCGAGTTGTGATATGTGGAAATGCTTAAGAGAATTGATTTGGCTACCTATGTCACCAAAGTTGACTTACCTTTTCCGTCACACATCCGTTTAGAACTCCAGGGTTAAGCGTGCTTATGCTAGAGTAGTGAAAGGATGGGTGACCTATCGGGAAGAGATTCGCGATACCGTGTGAGTGAGGCGAAAACACGGGGAAAGGTCGGGTGGTGATTGCAGGGTCAGTAAACAATGATTTCGAGCCTTTGGAAAATTTACGCACCGACCGTTGTAACGGGATGGGGCCCACGGGCCGAGAGAGCGGGCGTGGGTGGCCCATTAGCCATGGGCGGTCGGGGCATTATAAGTGGTATCAGAGCTGGTTAGCCATCTCGGTTCTGACCCAAGAGGCGTCTTGAGACCTGTCGTGAGGCACAATGAGGACGTTGCGTTCTTTGAGAAGGGGTGAATTGTAACATCCCGAGTTGTGATATGTGGAAATGCTTAAGAGAATTGATTTGGCTACCTATGTTACCAAAGTTGACTTACCTTTTCCGTCACACATCCGTTTAGAACTCCAGGGTTAAGCGTGCTTATGCTGGAGTAATGAAAGGATGGGTGACCTATCGGGAAGTAATTCGGGATACCGTGTGAGTGAGGCCAAAACATGGGGAAAGGTCGGGTGGTGATTGCAGGGTCAGTAAACAATGATTTCGAGCCTTTAGAAAATTTACGCACCGACCGTTGGAACGGGTTGGGGCCCACGGGCCGAGAGAGCGGGCGTGGATGGCCCATTAGCCGTGGGCGGTCGGGGCGTTATAACATTACCTGAAAGTTTTACACCAATTGGAGTAAAATGGGTATATAAGATCAAGCTGAATGAAAGTGGAGAAATCGACAAGCACAAAGCAAGGTTAGTAGCAAAGGGATATGCGCAGTGCTACGGTATTGACTACACTGAAGTATTTGCTCCAGTTGCAAGGTTGGATACTATTCGCACCTTCATTGCCATAGCATCTCACTCAGGATGGGAGATCTTTCAGTTACACGTTAAGAGTGCTTTTCTACACGGTGAACTAGAAGAGGAAGTTTATGTGAACCAGCCAGAAGGGTTCATCAAAAAGGGAGAAGAAGAGAAGGTTTACAAGCTAAAGAAAGCTTTATATGGATTCAAACAGGCACCACAAGCCTGGTATAGCAGGATTGAAGCTTACTTCCTACAACAAGAGTTTGAGAGGTGTCCGAGTGAGCACACATTGTTTACTAAGACACTAGAAGGTAATATTTTGATTGTCAGCTTATATGTTGATTATTTAATATTCACTGGGAATAGTAAAGCTATGTGTGATGAATTTAAGAAGTCAATGATGATGGAGTTTGAGATGTCAGATTTGGGAAAGATGAAACATTTCCTTGGGGTAGAAGTGAAGCAAGGTCAAGATGGAATCTTCATCTGCCAAAGAAGATATGCTCGAGAAGTTCTAGCAAGGTTTGGAATGGAAGAAAGCAATGCTGTGAAAAATCCCATCGTGCCAGGAACAAAGCTACAGAAGGACGAGAATGGTGAAAAAGTCGATGAAACCATGTTCAAGCAGCTGGTTGGAAGTCTTATGTATTTGACAGTGACTCGGCCTGACTTGATGTATGCAGTATATTTGATAAGCATGTTTATGGCAAATCCAAGAGTTTCACATTAGCTTGCTGCAAAGAGGATTTTAAGGTATTTAATAGGTACTGTTGAGATGGGAATTTACTACAGTCGAAATGGAAGCAGCAGTCTGAAACTAATGGGGTTCACAGACAGCGATTATGCTGGAGACTTGGATGATCGGAAGAGTACGTCTGGTTTTGTGTTCTTGATGGCATCAGGAGCGGTATCATGGGCATCAAAGAAACAACCAGTTGTTGCATTATCTACAACCGAAGCTGAATACATAGCTGCTGCGTTATGCGCTTGTCAGTGTGTCTGGCTTAGAAGAGTATTAGAAAGGATTGGGTGTGAAGAAAGGTCTGCAACAGTGATTAACTGTGACAACAGCTCCACCATCCAACTTTCAAAGCATCCAGTTCTTCATGGGAAAAGCAAGCACATTGAGGTTAGGTTCCATTATCTCAGAGAGCTAGTGAGTGATGAAGTAGTCAAGTTAGAGTATTGTTCAACGGAGAATCAAGTCACAGACATTTTTACAAAACCATTGAAGCTGGAGCAGTTTGAGAAGTTACTTGCTTTGCTTGGAGTGATCAATATGTCTGAAGTAAGCTGAATTCAGGAGAATTAAGCTTAAGGGAGGGTATGTTAGAGTTTGAATTAGTCTTTGTTAAATAATTTATTGGTTGTTTCACGATCAATACATGTCCGAGTCTTTAGGAGATTAGCTACTAGAATCATGGGATCATGGGATTGTTTTCTAGTTTTTAGTTTGCTCTGTTATTTCTTTGTTTCTCTTTTAAGGCTATTTAAAGCGATTGTTGTTGATTTAGTGAAGTATCCTTTTTCAATCTAAAAGCTCTGTTTTCTACATTTATTACAAAATTGCCACCCATTAAAATATTAAATTTAAGCAAAAAGAGCTAACTGGAATGCGCATTGAACTCTAGTCTACAAAGACTAAACCCAAAGCCTTTACGACCAGACCACGCACAATCAATCGTATACGTGCACATAAACACTAATATTATAATTTCATGTTTAGTTGTATACATATAAATGTACATGTCAACTTCCAGAGACGGGTGTACACGCATAGTCGTTGTACACGTTTCTTAAGTGTTTGATAAATTGCGTGTACACGACTAAAGATTGATGGTGTACACATAGATAGATACTAATAACGTACATGAATGAATAGATACTAATAATTTCCATGAGTATATGTATTCATGCTCTTTATATCCCCTAAATGTTTTGTTTGGCCCAAGCTTTAGACAAGTAAGTTCTTGTTTGCATCATTGCTTCCAAATATAATCTTAGTGTCCTTCCTCTCTTGTTTCTCATATTTTCTTTGAATTTGCATCCCTCCTACTTGGAGATTTCACAGATCCATTAATGTTAATGAGGATGATGGCACTGTTGAGTTCTGGAAGCGCATCTACGTTCTTTGAGAAGTGCTGAAATCTTGAGCTACAAACGAACATATAATAAAGGGAATTTTGCCAAAAGAAAACAAAACAACTATGGTTTTGTCCCATAAGAATTTTGGGCCAAATGATTGTTCCTTTATCACAAATCTATACTATATAAAAGTTGAGGCTATAAGCCTTTGAAGGTGTCCAAATAAGATGTAAACAACCAATCATATTATGACAAATCATTTTTTTAATTTCTTTTTTAAAAAAATGTCAATACTACCAAAATTTTATTATTTCAGTATAAATAGAAATAAATATCAAATATGGTAAACTTACAAAAATTAAAAAAAAATTATATATAAGTTAACTTAATATATAACAGATTTTCAAAAATACTAACAAAAATAATAATTAATTTCAAAATACAAATTTTCAAAAAATTATAACTATAAATTTAAAACACGTGATTTTTATACCCGTAAGGTTAACTTTTTTTAGGATAGCACTAATTTTTATTATACCCGTATATGTTATTGAAAATATTCACAAATAACATATACTATATACAAGTTTATAGATATAAATCATTGAAAGTGTCCACATATTATTTCAAATTACAAAAAAATTATAACTATAAATTTAAAACACGTGATTTTCAAAATTTAGGTTATATATTATTGAAAATATTCACAAATAACATATTCTATATACAAGTTGATGATATAAATCATTGAAAGTGTCCATATATTATTTCAAGTCACAAATAAAAGTATACTAATCACCTTTTCATTTATTATTTTCAAAAATTTGAAGATCTTCAAAAATTATCTCTTTTAAAATAGAAATAAATATTAAATTTATTAAACAAAATAGAAATATCATCAATTGAGTCAGTTTGATATATAAACTAAACCTCTAGAATATTAACATAAATTTAACTAACAAAAAATTATTTTTAAAGAATACAAGAATTTCAAACAATAAAGACACTATGAACCTAAAAAATATATTTAAGTTAACTTATATATAATTTTTTTATTTTTGTAAGTTTACCATATTTGATATTTATTTCTATTTATACTGAAATAATAAAATTTTGGTAATATTGCCATTTTTTTAAATAAGAAATTAAAAAATTGATTTGTCATAATATGATTGGTTGTTTACATCTTATGTGGACACCTTCAATGGCTTATAGCCTCAACTTTTATATAGTATAAATAGAAAAATGTCAATATTACCAAAATTTTATTATTTTAGTATACATAGAAATAAATATCAAATATGGTAAACTTACAAAAAAAAAAAATTATATATAAGTTAACTTAATATATAACAGATTTTCAAAAATAATAACAAAAATAATAATTAATTTCAAAATACAAATTTTCAAAAAATTATAATTACAAATTTAAAACATGTGATTTTTATACCCGTAAGGTTAACTTTTTTTAGGATAGCACTAATTTTTATTATACTCGTATATGTTATTGAAAATATTCACAAATAACATATACTATATACAAATTGATAGATATAAATCATTGAAAGTGTCCACATATTATTTCAAATTAAAAAAAAATTATAACTATAAATTTAAAACACGTGATTTTCAAAATTTAAGTTATATATTACTGAAAATATTCACAAATAACATATTCTATATACAAGTTGATGATATAAATCATTGAAAGTATCCATATATTATTTCAAGTCACAAATAAAAGTATACTAATCACCTTTTCATTTATTATTTTCAAAAATTTGAAGATCTTCAAAAATTATCTCTTTTAAAATAGAAATAAATATTAAATTTGTTAAACAAAATAGAAATATCATCAATTGAGTCAGTTTGATATATAAACTAAACCTCTAGAATATTAACATAAATTTAACTAACAAAAAATTATTTTTAAAGAATACAAGAATTTCAAACAATAAAGACACTATGAACCTAAAAAATATATTTTAAAAATGAGGATTTATATTATTTAAAGTGTCTAGAGAGAACTTATAAAGAGAAATACCTTAGGATAGCACTAATTTTTTTTGTCAAAAAATAGCATTTAAGGATAAAAATAATCAAAATAGGTTTTATTAAATGATGTAAATATAAATTTATATCCGTAAGGTTAACTAATCTAGACTTAGAGTTTTGAGTTATGAATTGTGGTTTTGGGGGTGAGGTTTAAAGTTTTTAAAAATATAAAATTTCAAAATAAAAATTTAATAATAGCTATTTGAGAAAAAATTTCATTTACAAGTAACATTAATAATATACCAGCTCAGCATCCAAATACTTTAAATATACACTTAATCAAATTATTTTAATCAAAATAAAATTAAAATCAAATAAGGTAGAAAAATAAAATGTTTTGTTTTTATGAAAATGGATAACCTAATATATAAAATGAATATTTGAAAACTAAACATAACATTTTAACTAACAAAAAGAACATTTTTTGTAAAAAGAAATCATGGTTTTTGTTTTAATTTTTTTTTCATAATCATGTGTATAAGAATAATATAAAACCAATCATATTATGACAAATCATTTTTTAAATTTCTTATTTAAAAATTTTCAATATTACCAAAATTTTATTATTTCAGCATAAATAGAAATAAATATCAAATATGGTAAACTTACAAAAATAAAAACATTATATATAAGTTAATATATAACAGATTTTTGAAAATACTAACAAAAATAATAATTAATTTCAAAATACAAAATTTAAAAAAATTATAACTATAAATTTAAAACACGTGATTTTCAAAATTTAGGTTATATATTATTGAAAATATTCACAAATAACATATACTATATACAAGTTGATGATATAAATCATTGAAAGTGTCCACATATTATTTCAAATAAAAAAAAAATATAACAATAAATTTAAAACACGTGATTTTCAAAATTTAGGTTATATATTATTGAAAATATTCACAAATAACATATACTATATACAAGTTGATGATATAAATCATTGAAAGTATCCACATATTATTTCAAGTCACAAATAAAAGTATAATAATCACCTTTTCATTTATTATTTTCAAAAATTTGAAGATCTTCAAAAATTATCTCTTTCAAAATAGAAAACAAAATAGAAATATCATCAATTGACTCATTTTGATATATAAACTAAACCTCTAGAATATTAACATAAATTTAACTAACAAAAAAATTATTTTTAAAGAATACAAGAATTTTAAACAATAAAGACAATATGAAGCTACAAAAAATATATTTTAAAAATGAGGATTTATATTATTTAAAGTATCTGAAGGTATCTTACAAAGAGAAATACATTAGGATAACACTAATTGTTTTTGTCAAAAAATAGCATTTGAAGAGAAAAATAATCAAAATAAGTTTTACTAAATGATGTAAATATAAATCTATACCCCTAGGGTTAACTAATCTAGACTTAGAGTTTTGAGTTATGAGTTGGGGTTTTGGAGATGAGGTTTAAAATTTTTAAAAATAAAAAATTTCAAAATAAAAATTTAATAATAATTATTTGAGATAATTGCTCATTTACAAGTAACATTAATAATATACCAGCTGAGCATCCAAATTTGATGCTTTAAATATACACTTAAGCAAATTATTTCAATCAAAATAAAATGAAAATCAAATAAGGTAGAAAAATAAAATGTTTTTTTTTATGAAAATAGATAACTTAATATATAAAATAGATATTTGAAAACTAAACATAACATTTTAACAAAAAAAAAGAACAGTTTTTGTAAAACGAAATCATGGCTTTTGTTTTAAAAAAACTTTCATAATCATGTATGTAAGAATAAAATAAAACCAATGTAAAAATATATATTTATTAACAGATATAAAAATTTCATAAAACTTAGCTTGATATACCAACTTATAGAAAAATTTAAATAAATAATTTAGCAAGAAATATTTTTATCCACAATCTTTCTAATGATATTTCTATTTTCTTTTAAAAATATTGACATATAATTTAAAATATCAACATCATCGTATTTTATATTTTAAAAAATCTTAAATTTCCAAAAATCATCTATCAGAATAAAATTTAAAATATCTAATATAAAAAATAGTAAAAAAGGAAAAATTTGGTATATATGTTAACTCTTTCAAAATTAATGTCAAAATATTAAAAAAAACTTATATCATACATTATGCCAAGGCATAAAAATAGCATATAAAGCAAAAATAAAAGGTATTTTAATTTCAAAATATTAAAAGTAATCAAAAAATTAAAAAATTAAACTGAAATTTTTTATTTAAATTTTTTTATTTATATTGTTATATCGGCTATAAAAACGCATCAAATTTATATTAGGTTGCAAACTTTTCTTGAAAAATGATGGTTGATTTTAATTATTTTTATCAAACCATTCTTGGCTTAAAATAAATTTATTAAAAATGATAGTAAAAATAATTCACTTATGTAAGACACATTATTAATTATGCTTTTTATTTATGTGTTTTTCAACTACCTTTTATTATTCAAATGCATTAACATACATCAAGAATTAAAATTTTAATAACAATACTATATTACGTGTTGACACAATTTTTTTTAGAAAATTATAATCCACTTCTTCATTAAACCAATTAGATAGTTTTTATGAAAAGAATCTAAAAAAATTTCTAATCTACAAAAAAAACGTCATTAAGAATAAAATAAAGTACAAGGTGACTCTTTATACATTTTTATGTAAGTCACCAATAAAAATGATATGATCCATATTTTTTAAAAATAATTTCAGCAATCAACATAATATATAAAATTTAAAATGAACTCATTCGAGTTTTATTAAAAAAATATATTTGAAAACAATGTTAGTAAAATATTTAAAACTTAAAAAAATCTAAAGAAGATCACCAAATAAATTACTTTAATGTTTAATAATATTCAAAATAATAGTAATATTATAATATAGTTTCAGCGACAATAAATATTCACTATACTTTAATCAACTGAAGAATATATTATCTAAGAGTATTAATTGGTAAAATATAAACACTGCAATTTTTGACAAACGTCTAAAAAATAGAAAAGGATAAAAGTGAACTAATAAATCATCATAGTCCTCATATTAATTTATACTGCAATTATATCAGTTTTGTTTTTCCGGCAAACGGCAATTCTATTACTCAAAATTGAGGTGGTCTGGGTAACCAGACCGGAATAGAACAACCAATAAAAAATAACTCCCTATAGAAGGATCTAGCTGTCTTAGCTAAAAAAATTGAAAACTGGTTGCGTGCTCGAGGAACATAAGAGATTTTGAAGTCCGGGAAGCAAATCAATAGCGTTTCTATCCTCTCCAGTTCCGTACTAAAGCTTGGCAAGCGTGAGGGTCCTTGATCATAGCAATCAGCTCCTTGAAATATGTACCGAAGCTCTGGCATGTCGAATATTATATCAGTTAAAAGATATATATATATAATATTATATATTAAGGGTCTCCGCCTCCACCTTTAGACCCTTTTGATCCAGAGGAAGATGTTGAGCCGAAGATGTCACAGAAACTCAACTAGAGGAACCCACTAGTGTTAAAAAAGAGGGGAAAGCGCAAAGTAAATGATCATGGTTCTGAGCCTCGAAAGAAACAACTACTTTGTCAACAGGCTGCTGAACATAGCGGTGGTGTATCATGTGAAATCAAGAGCTTCGTTGAAGGTTTGTTTACTCCTTCCTTCAACTCTTTAAAGGAGATGGTGCAGAAGGACATCCAAGGAGGGTTTGATAAGCTCGACAATGAAATCGTGCAACTCAAAGAAAACAATGAGGAAAATTATGAGTGCAAATAAAGTGGGAAAAGACCAAGTCAATGCTTCTGAGATTTCTGGTCCTTCATCATATTTTGGTAAAGCGGGAATAGACCAAGAAAAAGAAACTGAGACTCCTGGTCCTTCGGCAGCAAAAGGAAAAGGCAAAGACAAAGCATCTCAGAGTGTGGATACTTCAACGTTTCGTAGCACTCGTCCAATAAGGAAGGTAACAAAAAAATGTGGCTCTGTAATTTGTTTGTATGATATGTACCATATCGACTAGTATTTTCCTATGTCACATATGTGTTTGTTGTTTATTATGTAACTTGCTAAGTGTTTGTTGTTTGTTATGTCTATGCTTTTGTATGAAAAACCTTTGTATTAATGCTATGCTTGCTTTTTATTAACAGGATGTTCAAAATGATCACATGTTGGACTATTTGAAGAAATTTAATGACATTAATTTGTCACAATCATCGAACATCAATGTAGATTTGAGCATTGAAGATTACTTACAACAGGCCATGGGACATCTTTCTCAAGAATCACATGTTCAAGGTTTTGATCCATCACAAAAACTCAAGTCCAACGAACCAATTCAATGGGTAACTCCATTGTCTTAATTTAAGCCTTCGAGTTGGAGACCACCTACTCTGAAAGATGTAGAATCACCTCATGGCCGGATGAATGATAGTGATTACTCATTAGTGTTTGTACCGAAGGATTCATGGGCCAAACTCGTGAAATGGTCCTTTACTTTCAAGTAAGTGGTTTGTTGTTTGTTAATGTTGAGTACTTTTATCTCAGTTTTTAATATAATTTTCCATCTAAGAGAACTCAAGATTGGACCTTCAAGTGAGTTAGCAGCACGTGTAATGGGACCGGAAGTGTGGCTAAATAATCACATGAGTTGTAAATTTAGTTTGTTATCATCTTTTAGCGATCAACTTACACTATTTAAAAAAACTTTCAGGAAATTGATGCTATGCTGTACATATTCTGTGAGAGAACTTCGTTGCGACGATGGTATCCAAATAAAGTAGCCTTCATGAGCTGCATTTTTAGTACTCAAATGAAGAACTCTTACTAAGAGTTTTTGAAGAACAAGAAAAAATTCAGAGCACAAGGAGTACTAGAACAATACGGCATTGGTGAACTTCCTGCACATGGATGAACATGACAGATGTGGGATCTTGATGTCAATCGAATGTATGTGCCCCTTAATGTGCACGGTAACCACCGGATCTCTATGTGTGTCAACTTTGTAACTCGTTCGATAGAGGTTTTTCACTGGGGGGGGGAGGGGGAATAAAACACAACAAGGACGTGGAGCCATTTTCCATACTAATCCCTAGAATTGTGAATGTTGTGCAGTCAACGGCGAACAAGAAGCAGTTCAACATCTTGCCATATGATGTCAGTTACGCCCCAATGCCCTTCCTAAACAAGAGTAGCACCGATTGTGGAGTATATGCGGTGAAGCACATTTAATGCCATCTTATTGGCTTGTACTTAGCCTTGGTGAACGAAGACAACATCCGTGAAGCCCCGGAGAAGATGGATTATGACCTGTGGGAAGCGACTAATGACCCTGAGCTTATGGAGAGAATGGCACTGTTCACTCCTCCAAAGAATATTACAAATCATGTTGTGGAAATTGTATGAAGTCTATTCAATTGTAAATTGTTAATTGGGTTTTGCTTTAGGTTAATTTGCATAATGAACAAGGATTTATTTAAAAATTTAGGTCTTGCTTTAGGTTGATTTGGATAAACCAACACAATTATACCCTAAATACTCTACCTTAGACGAGTTCAACCAGAAACTATACCCTAAATGAGTTCAAATCCTAACTAGTCTACAAAGGACAACAACAAAAAATTATGTCTTAATCTGTATAAACTCCTAAACTATACCCTAAATATTGTACCTTAAACGAGGACGTGGAGCCATTTGCCATACTCATCCCTAGAATTGTGAAAGCTGTGCAGTCAACAGCGAACAAGAAGCAGTTCAGTGTCTTGCCATATGATGTCAGTTACGCCCCAATGCCCTTCCTAAACAAGAGTAGCACCGATTGTGGAGTATATGAGGTGAAGCACATTTAATGCCATCTTATTGGCTTGTACTTAACCTTGCTGAACGACGACAACATCCGTGAAGCCCGGCAGAAGATGGCTTATGACCTGTGGGAAGCGGCTAATGACCCTGAGCTTATGGAGAGAATGGCACGGTTCACTCCTCCAAAGACTATTACAAATCATGTTGTGGAAATTGTATGAAGTCTATTCAATTGTAAATTGTTAATTGGGTTTTGCTTTAGGTTGATTTGGATGATGAACAAGGTTTTATTTAAAACTTTAGGTCTTGCTTTAGGTTGATTTGGATAAACCCACACAATTTTACCCTAAATATTCTACCTTAGACGAGTTCAACCAGAAACTATACACTAAATGAGTTCAAATCCTAACTAGTCTACAAAGGACAGCAACAAAAAATTATGTATATGTATAAACTCCTAAACTATACCCTAAATATTGTACCTTAAACGAGTTCAATGATAAAATACACCCTAAAGCTATATCCTAAATGAGTTCAAACCCTAACTAGTCAACAAAGGACAACAACACAAAATTTTCTTAATCTGTATAAACCCCTAAACTATACCGTAAATATTATACCTTAAACGAGTTCAACCATAAACTATAACCTAAAGCTAAATGAGATCAGACCCTAAATAACTATATTCGACTTGTTTTAATGGTTAAAATCTACTCGATTACCCTTAAAACTATATAAATCGTGATCTTGTGTATCAAACATCCTGAAACCCTAATTATCCCATCGCTCTTTTCTCCAGTTGTTCTTTTTCTCATTCGCAAACACAAATACGACCATGGAAAATAATCTCGGGATCCTTTGCAGATGTTGGTGTGGGAAGGGTATTGTCACATATGTTTCAAAAACAGAGGAGAATCCATACATGAGCTTCTTCAGACGTGATATTGGTGTAAAGGTAGATCCTATATATTATTTCTTATCATTCGTATATTGTTCAGTTCACTTGTTTATTGCATTTTAAATCAGCGAAAAAACCGAAAATCATCTATTTAAGTGGGTCGATGAGGCTTTGTTTGAAGAAATCCAAATGATTCATGAGCACCATGCGAGAATTGAAGAAGAAAAGGAAGATCTAAGAAGCAGTTTGAAGAGGTAAGTGCACGAAGAAGTTGGTTGTGTTGGATCCATTCGAAGCCTTCTTAGTAGTTTATGTCTTTGTTCCAAATTTGATTGATCTTTTAATGGTGCTCAATTTCTCTGCCTCTTTGATAAAATGCTTTGTTTCTCTTACATTATCAAAGATCTAATGAATAAGAAACTTGTTTTTTCTTACAATCTTTTCAGTTTAAGTTTCATGTTATAATCTCATAATCTTAAGATCTTGAAATCGAGCATTCTAACATTTTGAAGTTCCTGAAATCAAGAATTATAACAACTCAAAGTTGCATAAACAAGTCTTAAATCCAACAAAAACTACGATAGTAAGTCAAGCATAAGAGATGATAATGAGTCAAACAACTCTGAAACAGAATTTGCATAAACATAAACAACTTAAACAGAGTCTATATTGCTCTATCACATGTCCACAGATACTCATTTAAGGGCTATAGAGCCTTGAGTTCCTTGAGACGAACACATCTTGTCTTCAACTGTCTCGTATCTGCGTTTCCTTCTTCTACCTGCACATCGTCTAGTCTCAGGAGGAAGGCCTTTTGACTCTTGCACGTGAGATAGAACAATCCAAGAATCTTCTAGGACATTAATAGGATTAATGCTTTCTTCATAAGCCGAGTTCCTTGAGGCAGTGGTGTATAAGTCGTCAGTGAATGTGTGCGGTTTTTTGCCTACAGTGAAGCCTGCTTTTATGGTGTGCCTGCATGAGATTTTCAACAAATCAAATTTCTCACAAGAACATGTGCGTCTGACCAATTCGACCATGCAGTCAAAACTGTCTCCTTGAACCAAAAACCTGTCATCGCTAACTTGGAAAACCTTAAACTTTTTACCCTTCTTAATCCATCTGTAAATCTTCTTCTCCACGGAAATGGTCAATGGATGCGAATGCTTAGAACTTAATTTTCTACGTTCAAAAAAACCAGCGAGTCATCATCTCCCTAATGCTGTCCAACAAAGGTATTACTAAAAACTCTCTTGGCGAACGGAAAGCCGAATTTATCGATTCCGCAAGGTTATTAGTCCTAATATTGTACTTGTAACTCTGAAATTGACAACGGGCCCACTTCCACAAATCGGCTTCTATTAGGTATTTTCCAATTGCAGGACTAATGGAGAAAATAGCAGTGAACATCTTACTAAAATCAGCAACGCGATAAGCTTTAGAAGCCTTTGCGACCAGACCAGCCAGACCTTTCCCCTTGTAATATGTTACAACATTAGACAACAAGTGGTGTATGCAAATTCCATGATGCGCTCGAGGGTAAGCAGTTGCTAAATCTTTAGCTATTGAGGGATTCCTATCAGACACAAAAGCTAAATTATGCTCGTCAGCAATGACCACTTTAAATTGCCTCATAAACCATTCTCATGAGCGGTCATTCTCAGAGTCGACACGCCCAAATGCCATAGGATATAAATTCGAATTTTTATCTAACGCAGTAGCAACCAGTAATACTCCTTTGTATTTGCTCTTCAAAAAAGTACCATCCACAACAAAAAAAAAATCGAATACCAGCATAAAAACCGTGAACACTCTTGCCAAAAGAGATGAAGAGGAATCTGAATCTCCCATCAGCATCAGTTTCATAACATGTGTGTGACCCTGGATTAACTTCACTCAGCATGTGCTAGTATTTGGGATTTTTTTTCAAAACCTTTCTCTGGAATACCTTTCACTGTGGCGATTGCATACTCACGTGCATCATATGCTAATGAATATGATATCTCAACACCATGCTCTAATCGCATAAACTCTCTTACATCATTAGATTTTGGCCCTTCCTTGACGCTTTCATACTTATGCATAATCAGATGACCAATTGTTTTGGCTGAAGCTGTCCGAATAGATCTGTTCCTTTCTCTGAATGATTAGCTATATAGTAATTTTTGATAATAAAATATGAAGAACTTTTCAATCCCTCTGCACGAACTCGCCAGCTGCAATCATGATCCGCACAACGAATGTACCATACTTTTTATCCGAATGAACAAGCTTATAGTCAAAATTATGTTTCATAGCACACATTTCAAATGTTGCCTTCAAAAGTGTTTTGCTACTAAAAGATTGACCCTTCTTCACAACATCCACCAAATAAAAGTGAACACCCTTTCCATTGCTCTTCGTTTTGTCACACTTTTTCTCATCATCACTTCCACTTTCATGTAGCTCAACATCTTCTTGTTTAACTCCGGTTTCACAATAAACATCATCTGAAACATCATACCCTTGCTCTCTATTGGGCGACTCAGTAGCTTTTGCATTCAAGTCAAAATCGAATTTGCTATGGCTTGTCTCATCCTAAGATGGAATGCACACACACAACCGCATCGAAGCTTGCTTCTTCACATATGTAAGAATTTTTTTGAGCTTCCTATCATTGCTGATGATAACAGGTGGTGAGTCTATGCTATTGATCAAATCAAAAGGTAAGTAACTCAGCTCGATATTGACCATGTTTTTATCTATTACAAAGTCTTCAATCACCATAAGCTTCATCTTCTCGAAAGTAGCACTTGTGTTCAAAGTAAGTAACCTACCTCCTTTTTCTTCACCAACAAGAAATCTCCATCCATTGTTTATGGACGATTTCCAGAAACCACAAGAAGCATAGATGTGCATCATCTATTGTTAGATACTCAAATTGGAAGAACTAGAAAAAGAGAGGAAGCAATTCACGTAAACTGTCAAAGAATTGATGGTGAAGGAAGAAGACGTAGGTTTAGGGAAAATTAATAGTTTAAAAAATTAAAAAGGGAAAGAAAAGATTTTAAGATTTAAAGAATATTTTGACACGTTTTAACAAGATTTTCGGGGATTTAAGCTACAGATCTAGTAGAACCTACATTCTACCGTAGTTAGTAAATATATGTAACCGTAGATAGAGTATACCACTGAAATAGATAAAAGAGAGAATGGGAGAATGTGTTTTCAGAGAAGGTAGAAAACCGAAGATTCTTTAATACATCATATCTACCACAAATAGAGAATATAAGAGAAGTGGTAGAGTTGACATTCTACTTTAGTAGATAAGTTTATTTTCGGTGTATTTCGCATTCTATCTTTATTACATCTTTGTGTTATTTTTGGATTGCAAATTCTAAGTGACCGTATATGGTAGATCAGATTTACTGACATATTTAATCCATTTTCTAACTTACTATTTCAAATATCTTTTATATACCAAAATATTTTTCACATATAAATATGTTTCTCTACTAAATAATTTATATTTTTCCTTATTTTTTGCATTGTAAATAAATTGATATGAATTTTTTTATTAATAATAAGGGTAGTCTTTGTCCAAAAGTGAAAAATTTTGATTTGGTGCTAAGGGGACAAAACCATAGTTGTTTTGTTCTCTTTTAGCGAAATTTCCTATAATAAATGACTTGAAGGACAAGAAAGGGTGGCGAAAACATTGGCCAGTAAGCAAATGTACACGCATGTACATCATCAATATAAAAACATTGTCCACTAAGCATATGTACATCAAAAACGCGTACACATGTACACATATTTCTTATTGCCCACATGTACACTATCAATAAGAACACCCATTTGCGAATATCGTATCTAAGAGTGCACAATGTGAAAGTTTGAAAAATAATCTTATAAACTCAATTAGATTTCATTAATGAAAAAGATATCTCTAAAATCATATTATTCTTTTTCTATCAGAGAGTTAAGCTTAGATATCTTGTGAAATATTTTTAGTACTTGAGTTTAGATCACCGCTAGATGACGAATACCCACCACTATATATGCAACTCTTGTTATGATGGGAAGCAAACAATGAACCAGTGGAATTGTAAACTCTGGGTGAAGAAATACATCTGTTAAAGCATCATTTACCTCTATCCACCACTTTACCCTAACAACATAGAACCAATAAGACCCAACAAAAAAAACCGAAACTTCAACAAAATCCAATTAGCTAGAAACTGTTACCTTGGTGATGATGGGACTGAAAATGGAAAGCCGTCACATTTTGAAAGCCAAATTCTCCTTACTCCACATAAGTGCACTAATCAAATCTTCACAATATCAATCGCAAAAATAAAAATAAAAATTGTTAAAAAGAAAGAAGACTAATCTACAATCACAATAAAAAAAAAAGTGATAGAAACCTAGTATAATATGAGTGAGCTGAAACAAAGCAGCACAAGGATAGCTTTTCGAATCCATGGAGAAAGATAGAGTCATTGCAGAATTTTTTTTTCTTACCCAATAAAAAAGAATGGATGAAGAAGATGAAAAATAAAAGAGTAGAAGTAAAGTAGACATTATGACTTTTAAGTTTTTGTTATGGTTTGTTTTATTCCCAAATGATGAAGAAACGCTTTATCCAGCACACAAATCTTCTCGCTCCATCAACACGATCTATAACTCCTCTACATCAATACGATCGGTTGCTCTGCTGTCAATGCAAACTATGAATTTGCCTCTCAACTACTTCTTTGTCGTCTTCTGCAACCATGGCGGAGGTGAGAGAAAGAAAAAGAAAAAGTTGAAGAGAGAAAAAAAAAGAGATTTGTGGTATTAGAAGTTAATAAGAATTTTGTTATTTAGTTTAGATTTAATTAAATTTCAATTGTTTGAGTTAGGATATATAATAATAAAAGAGAGTAATATTGATCTTTCGCAGGTTGGGAGAAGTGAAAAGTTTGTTGGGAAATGGATAAAGTGTATGAGGAGCAAAAATTGTCTTATTATGTAATTACTAAGTGTAAAATTGTCCTACCATGTAAATCTATTTTAGAGTTATGGGGGTGGGGTTTCGGAGGTGAGACTTAAAATTAAAAAAAAACATATTAAAATTTTTAAAATAAAAAGGGCTATTTCGCTCATTTTTTTTCTTGAGAGCTATATTGGTGACAAAAATTTAAAAATGACTATTGGAGAGAATTTCCCTAATATATATCTCTATAATTTGAAAACACATTATTATTATATTTTATTACCTTTATATATATAAGGGTTTTTAAGTCCAATGTTTGATCTTGAAAGATCCACAAGTTTTTCTTAAAACAATATAAAGAAAAGTGTAATCACAAGAATGTAATTATCTAGAACTCATTATGAATCTTTGCATCTAAAGAATTACAAGACTTGAAATCTGTAAGTAAATCTCAACTATGATGAGAGTTAATTAAAAGGTAAAATTTTCTAGAAGAGAATATCAGAGATGCAAATATATTAGAAAATACATTTTCTCACACAAGTAATGTGGTCCAGTAGACACAATATTGTAAAAGGAGAGTGGAGAAGTTTTATGAATTCTCCTTGAGCCAAAAAAGGGTTATTGATGTTGAAATGTTTAGACTAGGGCATTCTCGTTCGAGCCGGTTCTTGTCTGTTCTTTTTGATTCCCGGTTTTTTCGACTTGAGATAATTTAATGGCATATAGCCTGCCTCCGTCACCATAGTTTGGTCAAGGAGCAGACCTCGAGTCACACTGCCTTTACCCTAGTCCGGTCGGGTGGATAAAATCACGGTGCAAATTGTAGTTTTTATAACTTCTAAAGGGTTTTATACATTATTTAAAACCCTTTGATAAATTTAATTTTTATAAATTTTCGAAATTTTACTTTCATATTAATTTATTATCTGATTTGGTATATATATATATATATCTCAAATGGTCATATCCGCCTTGTATGTTTATGTAATAAACAGAAACACGCGTGTACGTTTACGTTTGAGCACATAAACTGTCATGTACGGTTATGTTGAAATGTTAAGACTAGGGCATTCTCGTTCGAGCTGGTAATTGATTTTTAAGTAAAAATAGAATTCTTTAAAAGTCATAAAATTATCACCTCTCATCTTTTTCTTTTGATGTCTTTACAATTCATAAATTACAAAATTCACAAAGTTTAATATTCACGTGAATGTGTGCTTTTTCCATCCAAAAGAAGATCTGGTCATACATCATGTTAGATTAGACTACGCGTATCATCCATCATCGGTCTAAGTATATTTATAGGAACTTTAATATACTAAGAACTTACAAAGTTTAATATTCACGTGAATGTGTGTTTTTTCCATCCAAAAGAAGATCTGGTCATACATCATCTTAGATTAGACTATGCGTATCATCCATCATTGGTCTAAGTATATTTATAGGAACTTTAATATACTAGGAACTCACAAAGTTTAATGTTCACGTGAATGTGTGCTTTTTCCATCCAAAATAAGATCTGGTCATAAATCATCTTAGATTAGACTATGCATATCATCCATGATCGGTCTAAGTACATCCAATTGTATCCTACTGTATAAAAACATATCAAATTGTATTTGCCACATTTGGATTTTGAATATATACCAAATCAATTTTGTGGTGTTATATTTGTTTTTTTAGGAACTTTAGTTTGTTATAGAAATTATAGTATATTTATAGGAACTTTAATATACTAGCAACTTTAGTTTGTTATACCAGATCGTCAGTTACTTTAAGTTTTCTCCGACTTAACATGAATTCTAATGCGTTTGATAATATGATATTTGTTGATGGGGTGAGCTCTGGTGTAGTCGGTTAAGTGGAATTGATTGTGGTATACTAATATAAATATCGGTCTAAGTAAAAATAGGATTCTTTAAAAATTGAGAAAATTATCACCTCTCATCCTTCTCTTTTGATGTCTTTACAATTCATAAATTACAAAATTCACAAAGTTTAATATTCACGTGAATGTGTGCTTTTTCCATCCAAAAGAAGATCTGGTCATACATCATCTTAGATTAGACTATGCGTATCATCCATCATCGGTCTAAGTATATTTATAGGAACTTTAATATACTAGGAAATCTAGTTTGTTATACCAGATCGTCACTCACTTTAGGTTTTCTCCGACTTAACATGAATTATAATACATTTGATGATATGATATTTGTTGATGGGGCGAGCTCTTAATTTTTATAAATTTTCGAAATTTTACTTTCATATTATTTTATTATCTTATTTGGTATATATATATTTCATATATATCTTATTTGGTTAAAAAATATCTCTTTTATTAAGTAAAAAAAATATCTCATTTATCTTATTAAGTAAAAATAGGATTCTTTAAAAAAATACACGCGTGTTTCTATTTACTACATAAACGGACAAAGTTGGATATGACCATTAAAGATATATACCAAATAAGATAATAAAATAATATGAAAGTAAAATTTCAAAAATTTATAAAAATTAAGAAAATTAAAATTAAATTTTTTTTTAGTATATTCAAAATCCAAATGTGGCAAATACAATTGGATACGTTTTTATACAGTAGGATACATTTGGATGTACTTAGACCGATATTTATATTAGTATACCACAATCAATTCCACTTAACCGAATAAACCAGAGCTCGCCCCATCAATAAATATCATATCATCAAACACATTAGAATTCATGTTAAGTCAGAGAAAACCTAAAGTGACTGACGATCTGGTATAACAAACTAAAGTTCCTAGTATATTAAAGTTCCTATAAATATACTACAATTTCTATAACAAACTAAAGTTTCTAAGAAACAAATATAATACCACATTATTGTTTTGGTATATATTTAAAATCTAAATGTGGCAAATACAATTGGATACGTTTTTATACAGTAGGATACAATTGGATGTACTTAGACCGGTATTTATATTAGTATACCACAATCAATTCCACTTAACCGAATACACCAGAGCTCGCCCCATAAACAAATATCATATCATCAAAAGCATTAGAATTAATTACATCCAATATAAAACAAAATTTTCATCTTTGTACACATGATTTTACATTTAAGTTAATGAAGGGAATTTTTAGTTTTAATTATTTTGTCCGCTTCAATTGAAATAAAGCCAACTTGTTATCTAATGGATTATTACTCGGTTTGGTTTGTTTTCGGTTTGATTTGATTGGATTTCTTTATTTTAATTATTTAGTTTAATTCTTTTAAGAGAAATCATATTTTAAAAAATCTTTATTAACTCTTATAAAAGATTTATAAGATTTTATAAAAGATTTATAAGATTTTATAAAAGATTTATAAGATTTTATAAAAGATTTATAAATCCTTATGGGTTATTATAAGATTGTCGACACTCTTGTTGGTTAAAGCCTTTATATGTGGATCTAGCTTATGTCTAAAGGATTATAAAAACAGGAAAGAGGAAGAATTGTAGAAACTTTAGAATAAGTTTAATGAACTAGCTGAGAAATTCGACGAGATTGGAAAAAAAAGGTTGTGCCTTCAACATCATAACCAAGTCAGGAATCTACGCTTGAGAGTTCTGAAAAAGAGAGAAGTAGAAGAATTAACTCCTTAGCAAACTCCAAAGGACAATGACCTGCAATTATCAAATTGGGAAAGAAACATTAATCTAAAACTCATCTTGATATCCATTCTACCAGAAAATATATTCAAGTGATTATCCTTAAGTTGCTACATCGTACCTGAATCATTTACTTTTTATATGTGGCCGACGTGAAACGGGCTGGTTGCATATACATGCTTCCATATTTGGACCTCCCTACATTTGCAAGTTGATTTGTGTCCTGAGTGCAACCGGCGCCACTACAAGAAAACTAAGCTTTTACTAGGAAAATTTACTAGGAAAATAGTTCATCGTAAAATTACTACGAGTTTACTTCGATTTTACGAGGAAACCAGTTTTCCTCGTAAAGTGCTTGTAACCTTACGAGAAAAAGGTTTCCTCATAAAATCGAAGTAACCTTACGTGGCTATTACGAGGAAAATGACATTTTCCTCGTAAACTCATAGTAACCTCTCTCCTCGTAAAGTCCTAGTAATAGTTTACTACGAAATTAGGAGGAAAGGTTTTGTTACTACGAAATTAAGAGGAAATGGATAGAAAATATCGAATTTAAATCAAAAACGTGTTTTGTACTTACTTTTCCTAGCAATTTCCTAGTAAATTCTCAGATTCGAAAATTCCTATAAATACCACCATATGTGATTCATTTGAAACACACCAAAAAAAATCAGCTATAAGCTTAATCAAACACAAAAAAAAATGTCCGGTCCGGGAAATATTTTCGAGTTGCGGAAGTGGATGTATTCACACAGAGATAATAACGGGAGGGTGACGAAAGAATTTCTCGAAGGGTTGGAGACGTTTATGCATCAAGCAGATTCTACACCACTCACGCAGGAAAGTGGTAAGATGTCCTGTCCTTGTCGGAAATGTTGCAATACGAAATTAGGCCCTCGTGAAAATGTTTGGAAGCATTTAATAAATAGAGGTTTCATGCCATATTATTATATTTGGTATCAACATGGAGAAGATGCTAGTTGTAGGAATGAAGGTAGCAGTAGTAATAGCAATTTTCCGATTGAACCGGTTGAGCATTTCGTAATGAAGGTAGCAGTAGTAATAGCTATCATCACCAAGAGGAAAAAATGGTAAATTGTGATAGGGTTCATGATATGGTAGGTGATGCCTTTGTATCTCATGATGATGATGAAGTTGAAGAACCTAACTTAGATGCAAAAAAGTTTTATGAAATGTTAGATGCTGCGAATGAGCCAATTTACAGTGGTTGTAGAGAAGGTCTGTCTAAATTGTCGTTGGCTGCTAGAATGATGAGTATTAAAACCGATCACAATCTACCTGAAAATTGTATGGATGCATGGGCAGACTTGTTTAAAGAGTATTTGCCAGAAGACAATGTGTCTGCTGAATCTTATTATCAGATTCAGAAATTGGTATATAGTCTTGGGTTGCCCTCGGAGATGACAGACGTTTGCATCGACAACTGCATGATTTACTGGGGAGATGATGAGAAGTTAGAAGAATGTCGATTTTGTAAGAAGCCACGATTCAAACCGCAAGGTCGAGGGCGTAATAGGGTACCGTACCAAAGGATGTGGTACCTACCAATCACAGACAGATTGAAAAGATTGTACCAATCTGAGGAGACTGCTGGAGGGATGAGATGGCACGCCGAGCATACTCAGACGGATGGAGAGATGACTCATCCATCAGATGCAAGAGCATGGAAACATTTTAAAAATGTACATCCACATTACGCTAGCAATAGCCGGAATGTGTATCTTGGATTATGCACTGATGGATTTAGTCCATTTGGAATGTCTGGGAGACAATATTCATTGTGGCCGGTCTTTCTTACACCGTATAACTTGCCACCGGAGATGTGCATGCGACGAGAGTTTCTATTCATGACCATATTAATACCTGGTCCAAAACATCCAAAAAGATCTCTCGACGTTTTTCTACAACCACTGATAAAAGAGTTGAAAGATTTGTGGTCAACAGGGGTGAGGACATATGATTGTTCAACGAAAACAAACTTTACGATGCGAGCGATGCTTTTGTGGACCATAAGTGACTTTCCTGCATATGGTATGTTGTCTGGGTGGACTACACATGGGATATTAGCTTGTCCATATTGTAATGGAATGACAGATGCATTTCAGTTGAAGCATGGTAGGAAGACTAGTTTGTTCGATTGTCACCGTCGATTTCTTCCGGTTCACCACCCATACCGAAGAAACAAGAAATTGTTCAGACACAAAAGGGTTGTCAGGGACACTCCTCCTCCATATTTAACTGGAGAACAAATCGAAGCGCAAATCGATTACTACGGTGCTCTAGAAACAGCTCCTCGTGGTGGGAATTGGCATGTTCCCAATAATATGCCTGATTATTAGGGTGTTCAGCACAATTGGCACAAAAAGAGTATATTTTGGGAATTGCCATATTGGAAAGATATTCTTTTGCGCCACAACCTCGATGTGATGCATATAGAGAAGAACTTTTTTGAGAACATCATGAACACTATATTGAATGTCCCAGGGAAGACGAAAGACAACGTAAAATCAAGGTTGGACTTACCCGATATCTGCTCAAGGAGTGAGCTACATATAAAAAGCAATGGGCAAGTTCCAGTTCCAATTTTTAGACTGTCATCAGAAAAAAAGTCTTCGTTGTTCAACTGGGTGGCTTCAGAAGTGAAGTTCCCTGATGGGTATGTTTCAAATCTCTCAAGATGTGTTGAGAAAGGGCAAAAGTTCTCCGGGATGAAGAGCCATGATTGTCATGTCTTTATGCAGCGACTACTTCCCTTTGCGTTTGCGGAGCTACTACAGGCAAAAGTACATGAAGGACTTTCAGGTAATTAATTAATATAGTACGATGAAATGATTAATTTATTTATATATATATATATATATATATATATATATATATACTAATATGGATAATTTTTGTTTTCGTATATATATAAGGAATTGGAGCATTTTTTAGGGATCTGAGCACCCGCACTCTTAAAGTGGAAGTTGTCCAACAACTTCATGAAAACATCCCCGTCTTAATCTGCAACTTGGAGAAAATCTTCCCGCCAACTTTTTTCGACGTCATGGAACACCTAGTTGTCCACCTCCCGTATGAGGCATTACTTCGTGGACCCGTGCATTATGGATGGATGTATCAGTATGAAAGGGCCATGAAAACTTTGAAAGGAAAAGCCAAAAACCTAGCAAGAGTTGAAGGTTCTATTGTGGCGGGAAGTTTGACGGAAGAAACATCACATTTCACTTCGTACTACTTTGCACCGAAAGTACGTACAAGGAAACGAGCTCCAAGAAGATATGATGATGGTGGTGTCGTGCCGACATATATGGAAGACGATGTTCCAGACATCTTTTGTCAAATTGGGCGATTGAGTGGGAAATTGAAAGAGGTTTGGTGGTCGAGTGATGACGACGTCCATAGTGCACACCTTTATATTCTTCTTAATTGCGAGCATCCATTGATTGCTTATTTTGAAAGGTAAATATATAAACATACATACTTATATATATATATATATATATATATATATATATATATTTTCAATATTAAATATAATACATAACATATATGATTTTACAGTCAATTTAAGACTCAAGTCGAGGAAGCAATACCTGGTATATCGACAACTGAGTTAGACAAAAGGAAAGATCAACACTTTATCAAGTGGTTGAGGAAACAAGTATTTATTTATTACTTAAATTGTATGCATACATTAGCAAAGTAAGTTTAATGTCTAATTATTTAACTTTTTTGTTGCAGGTTGATTATGACGATCCTGAGTATCCCGCATGGTTTCGTGAATTACTTCAAGGTCCAGTTGCAAAGGTCACTACATCGTCGATGTATTTCACCCGAGGCTATACTTTTCATACCTATGACTATGGTAGACACCGGGCGACAAGTAATTATGGAATATGTGTGAAAGGCGAAACAGATTTCTACGGGATCTTGCAAAAGATTTATGAAGTTCAATTCCCAGGTATGGGTTTGAAATGCGTTATCTTCAAGTGTGAGTGGTACGACCCCGTCGTAAGCAGAGGTGTTCGGATTAACAAGAACGGTGTAGTTGATGTCAACGGTGGACGAAGGTAAATTCTTTTTTTTTTAATATCCAGGTTTTCAGTATTAATTAAATTTTACATAATGATCTTTATTTTCGTAGGTACAACAAGTTCGAGCCTTTCATATTAGCTTCCCAAGCAGATCAAGTTTGCTTCATTCCATACCCTCGGATTACTACCTCGGGAATAAACTGGTTAGCTGTTATCAAAGTTACACCTCGAGGACGAATAATCGCTGGAGATGAACCACCATTACAAGAAGAAAACACCAATGAGATCGAGGTAGCTGAAGCAGAAATTGATGAGTTCTTACTCATTGATCCGCATAATCGTGAATACGAAGATGTTCCTGATCACTCAACGGACGAAGGTGTAGACGACGAGTTTTTAGAAAATGATGATGTTTCAACAGATGACGACAATGTATCCGAATGAATTATGTATTTTATAAGTTTGTTTAATCACAAAAATGAATTTGGATTATATATGTTTTAAGTTTGTTTAATCACAAAATCAATTTGCATTTGGGGTTTGGGGTTTATGTGTAGAAGAGGTTAGGAGTTTGGTGGTAGAAGAGGTTATAAGTTAAGGAAGTTGTGGTTTGGGGTTTGGGGTTTCGAGTTTAGGGATTTATAAACCATTTCCTCGTAAAACCCTAGTAATAGGAAACACGGGCATAGCTGTTTCCTCGTAAGGTCCTAGTAAGGTTTACTAGGGCTTTACGAGGAAACAAACGCGGGCATAGCTACTTCCTCGTAAGCTAGTTTCCTCGTAAAGGCCTAGTAACTGCCTTACGAGGAAATAGAAACACGGGCATATCTATTTCCTCGTAAGGTTCTAGTAACATTACTAGGGCTTTACGAGGAAACCAAATTCCTTATATATACTCGAGCAATCCAGTTTCTCATTTGCTAGTAACCTTCTCTCTAAATCCTCTAAAGGTACTCTCTAATTCGTAGTTAGGTGATTAGATTAGGGAATTTAGATTAGGTGGTTAGTTTAGGGAATTTAGATTAGGTGGTTAGTTTAGGGAATTTAGATTAGGTGGTTTACTTTTATTTAGTGTTTTTTTAAATTATACGGGGAATTAATGTTTCAATTTTTTTTTATAAATATAGATGCCTAGACAGAGCAAGCTTGCTAAGGCTGCCGGTAGGAGGACGTCGTCTCTCGAGGGGAGTCACTACGGAGACATGTTTGGGCGTCAGGATGCTCCGGGTTCATCTTCGTCAGCTCCCGGTTCATCTTCGATTCCCGAGACTCAGGGAGCTTCTACGGCGTCCCGGGAACCACATCCTCCTCCTCCTCCTCCTCCACCGGTCGGGGTTCATCCCGATTTGGATGTGCCGCCGAACGCACCCTTTGCGGTGTACACGGTGGAGGATATTTTGGCCCTTCCAGGCAGAGAAGGGCTCGCAGAGTTAGACCCTATCCGACGGGACGGCCGAAACGTATTATGGTGTTTTAATTTTTAAAAAGTTTTTTAAAATTTATTTCTTAATTAACAAAATATTTAGAAATTAATCTAATTAATGATTTATTTTGTGTCTTTCCAGGTTCGGTGTTGACAATTGTGTCGGATCTAGCGTCTCGGACTGTATTAAGGGATACTTTCCCGATCCAGCTCCAAACTGGAAGATGACGGCGAGCCACACAAAAAAGACGTGGTTCAAATCGTTCGCTGTAAGTTTAATTAGTTAATTTATTTTTAATTATTTAAAATTATTAATATTATTGAACTAATCCGTCTTTTATTTTTTCTGGTTACAGCAAAAGTATCGTTGGTCTATTGGGATTCACCAGCGGGTGAAGAAGGAGTTTGAGGCCAAGGCAAGAGCACGATTGCTCGACATGGTCTACAACTGGAAGGGCGACTATCAGGTATAGATTTATAAATTATAATATATATATAGTTTTAAAAATATTATATACTGACTTTAATTAATTCTATTTTTTTTTAAAATCAGGTGGATGGTTACGAGGCCAGGAAACCCGATTGCCTCACCACCACGGTGTGGGATGGCCTCATCAGCTATTGGGAGTTGCCGGACTCGGTCAGAACCTCCAACACAAACTCCGGGAACCGCATGACCAAAGACGAGCATGGCAACACGAAGGTGCTTCACACCACGGGTCGAAAACCTCACGCGGGAATTCGTCTAGACATGGTAAGATGATTTTTAATAACTATTTAATTTTTATTTTATTTAAATATTCCAAATTAATATTTAATTTTATAAATTAATTTTAGGCTAAGGAGACAGGAGTTCTTCCATCTTTGAAAGACCTTTACGAGAGGACCCACCGGAACAAGGCTGGGCAGTTTGTAGATCCTGCTTCCGAGCGGATCTACAACGAGGTTGTTGCCCGAGTTGACGAACGTCAGACCCAGCTGACTCAGCAGACTGGGACTCCAGTCATATTATCCACTGTTGAAGTGGATAAGATTTACGAGGAGGTAAATAATTTAGTTTTACTATTAATTTTTAATATTTTTTAAAAAAATTTCATAATGTTATTAATATTTTTATTTACAGGTCGCCCCTAGGAAAAAGGGGCGTATCATCGGGATTGGCTCGGTTAACGATGTCCCTGCAGCGACATCGTCTTATCATCAGGAGCAGCACAATGTCAATGCTCAGCTACGCTCGGAGTTGTCTTCGCTCACCGAGCATGTCACTTCTCTCACCGATGTCCTCGAGATTATGGCGGTTGGAAACCCGCATTTGGAGGAGATGTTGCGTCAGAGACGGGAACACAGAGGGATTCCAACCCAACAGCATCCACCATCACAGTCACAGCCGGCCACCAACTATGGAGAGGATTTCCCGAGCCAGGACGACTTCGTTCAGCAATTTCACGACCACCATCCCTAGTTTTTTTTATTTTTAATTGTATATTATGAATTTTAAAACTTTCTGTATATTATTTAGTTATTTATAAAATATTTTGTTTTTTAGTTTTTATTTATAATTTGATTTTTTTAATTTTTTTTTAAAAAATAATTCTATTTATAATTAATTTTTTTTAATAGGGAAAAAACATTTCGAAGCAAAATCCTCGTAAAGGTTCCAAGTAAAATCCTCGTAAAAGGTTCTAGTAAGTTCCTCGTAAGTCTTTACTACGACCTTACGAGGAAACTAATACTACGATCTTACGAGGAAATCATACGAGGAACTTACGAGGAAAACATACCTACGCCTTTACGAGGAAATGTTTCCTCGTAAATTAGCTACGACCTTACGAGGAAATAGGCTTTACGATGAACATGTTTCGAGGAAACGAGTTTCCTCGTAATTTCCTAGTAAAGGGCCATTTACTAGGAAATTACGAGGAATACCTGTCCTAGTATTGGACGAGTTTTCTTGTAGTGCGCATTACCCACCAGACAATCAAGTGCAACCGGCACATTATCCACTGTCCCTTTACTCTGTTTCTTCCTCTTCCTCACATAGGCCTTCATTGGCTTCTGAAGGAGCTTATCACCAACACAGAATAGATCAATGAGCGTGTTTTGGATTTTGATTCTCAGAGCAGAGGCTTCATCCGGCCTAAACCAATTCTTGTTGAACTGTATGAATTGAAACACACAAGTTCATACAAGAGTACGGAGATCTATATAATCTGGTACTAGGAATAGGGTCTGAGATAAACTCACCATTCCAAGGTCTTTCTTTTTCAGCCTTTGAGGTGCCACTTCTATGAACCGTTTAATGAAGAAGAGAACAAACACACCACAGTCAAAATCATTCTTCTGTTGCGGAACCTGCTTGCGCAAAGAAATATCATAAGATGAATGATCCTTTTCTTGGGAGGTTGTATTGTCTAGGTAGAAGAAACCGTTCTAACGAAATTACTTCAATCATGGGACTAAGAAAGTAAAAGTCTGACCTCTATATCAACATTGTTGATCCTATGGAGGAAACTTTCCCATATTTTTTTCGAGACTGGTAAATCCAGGGAATAATCACCTTGTTTCAGATAGTTCCATTCATATTCTAGAAACCTGCAACAGGTTTACATAGCGTCTAGTGAAATTGATATCTATCTGCATTTTCAAACCATATGCATAGAACGCTAAGGGAATGAAAAGATAACATAACGCGAAAAAGGAAAAGCTCATGGTGTCTCACCTTTTGACATTTTCAACAATTCTTCTTCTCGAATGAAATCTTAATGAATCGAGGTGAAGTATAGTCAATCCGGATTCATCTTCCTTATCATGGATGCAAATTATTACTAGGATCCAGTGCAAACTTAAACATGGTACAAGAATCAAAATTTCTATAGAAATCTTATGATACATAAGAATATCTCTATCATAAAGTAAAAAGACTTACTCTCCATGTATTAGTATAAATATATAAGCCTTACGGAATATGTCACTACTCTTCTACCAATTCCTGAAATTGATCCAAAAGGCCTCCTTGTCATTCCCCTATTTTAATGAAAGGAAAACAAACGGATAGACCAGCCAACATAAGTAACAAGGATACAAATCTAAAACCATAGACTTTGAAACATCTCGAGAACTTAAAAATTTAATATGCAAAGCAAACATAATGCATTGGGAAACAATTGATACATTTTCTTGAGATAACCAAGGAAAATAATCACCTTGTGCGTAAGAGCGTCACATAGTTTCTTGTAGAAATAAGTATTAAAGAAATGAAAATCCTCAGAGATTTGATCCGCTGAAGGTACCTGCTGCTGCAAGAACCTAACCACAGATAACAGAGACAATAATCACCTACAAAAATTATGCGATGCTTTCACCAAGTTCACAGGAAAATTTCAAACTCTCCAATACTATGTACACTCGATATACACTTATTTAATGAAAGTAGTGCTAGAATAATACAAGATAGCAAATTCTTGCAAGATACCACACCAAATTTACCTGATGTAGAAATTCATAACCGGTGATCTTAGAAATTTTTGGGAGCAAGGCACTCAAGATCTTTAAGATGCACTGTAACAAAGTTTGGATCATTTCTGAATCACCAGAAGAAGGGAAGTTAAAACAATGATACTTTGAGAGTTACAGACATACAATAAGTTAGCCTAGACCGATATTGAGATAGATTTACCTTGATGGCTAGCATATATCTTCGAGTAAGCTGCAAGTTTCATCAAATATTAGGTTATATAGAGCCAGAAATGTAACTTAATGAGGCTAAACAAAAAACAAGTCAATTTTACCCAGCAGGCAGTTCAACTGCTTGCTCCACCACCATCGAAGATTGAGGTTTTTCTTCATCCAAATTTATCACTTTTTTTATCCGAAATCTATACAATTATTTGAGAATAATCAATGAGTTAGAAGCACAACTTAGCTAAGCCAAAGAAACACCACAGCCAAGTAGGTCACTTTTCTTGCCAAGTAAAAAATCTTTTTAAACCGCATAGGGTGCAATTTATCTAAAGAGCAATTAACTACAAAAATTGAAGCCTTTAGTAACATCCAAAAATCTATGAAATCAAATCGAGCTTAAGGAACCGAATTTTCTCGCCTTGGTACGCTCCAGCTTCTCGTTAAGAGCTTGATCTCTTTTACGTTTTTTATTCTCCTTACCCTCTTCATGTTGTTTCCCATTCCCATCTCCATCTACAACATGTTAAAAACATAACTATGGAAAGCCAAAACATGTTCCAAATTGTAACCTGTATGGTTTAAGAGGTCTAACCTAACTTTTTGACAGTCGGGCCAGGTGTTAAAAGGACAAAATCTTTATATAATACATTTGGTATCTTTGTCCTTTTTCCTTTTCCTTTACTTGCTTGAACACTCAGAGGAGGGACAGTCGTAACATGATTCTCTTCAAGTCTTTCAACCTGATTCTCCACAATCAAATCAAAGTAAAATTAGAGGTAAACAATTAAATAAGCCAATGAGCGATAACCAAACTGTCCGGATTTGAGAGACCACCTAATGCACATCACCAAGGGGAGTTCAACGTTCATTTGTGCTAAAAAAAAAAGAGAATAAACGTCACCTGAGTATTTTTCATTTTTCCTTTTCCTTTACTTGCTTGAACACTCAGAGGAGGGGCAGTCGTAACCTGATTCTCTTCAAGTCTTTCAACATGATTCTCCACAATCAAATCAGAGTAAAATTAGAGGTAAACAATTAAATAATGCAATGAGCGATAACCAAACTGTTCGGATTTGAGAGACCACATAATGCACATCAAACCAAGGGGAGTTCAACATCCATTTGTACTAAGAAAAGAGAATAAACGTCATCTGAGTCTTTGTCCTTTTTCCTTTTCCTTACTTGCTTGAACACTCAGAGGAGGGACAGTTACGTAGTTCTCTGTTTATTAAAAAAATGGCATATCATAATTTCACAATGGTTAGTATGCATATGTTGAGAGCATGTTAAGATGGTATGTTACCGTTGTCATTGTTGTGGGCTGATGGTGATGGTTTCTCCTTTTCGCTGTTGTGTGCATTTGTGGAATTACCCCCATGCGTGTTCTCACACGTAGAATCTCTGTTTATTAAAAACGTCATTTGTAGCTCTGGCAGCTCCGGCTCCACAATTACGTAGTCCTCTGTTTATTAAAAAATTGGCATATCAAAATTTCACAATGGTTAGTATGCATATGTTGAGAGCGTGTTAAGATGGTATGTTACCATTGTCATTGTTGTGTGATGATGGTGATGGTTGCTCCTTTTCGCTGCTGTGTGCATTTGTGGAATTATCCCCATGCGTACTCTCACACGTAGAATCTCTATGATTCGATGGTCCCTATGAAAACCATTGACATGCATTGATCATTGACATGCATTGACAATCAGCAGCTTTTGGTCAATTAGTTGAGAGAAGACACTTGGATACAAATGAAAGTTCAAACAAAGAAGGAACAAAATTAAATCAAGAATTCAAAATCACCTCTTCATTGTCTTCGACCAAATAAGGCCTCTCAGGTTTAATTCGAAAAGAATGACAAGTAGAATATCCACCACTTGCAACTCTTCCTCCCTAATAAAACATTGTTATTACGGAGACAAATACAATAATACGAAGTACACAAAGACAAAGAAAAAAATCAACTTAAATAATCAACTCACCTCAAGAACACTCGTCACCTCATCTCGAGCAATTTCACATATAAATTTTTCATATCGCTTAGTCCACTCCTCAGCCACGAATTTGTAGTAAGGGTTGGAAGATTTCCGATCTTTGTTTTTGTGTTTGCTTAGTTTCAATTTCCTCCCTTTCTTAATCTTTGGCCATGATGTTTTGACTTGCTACTTCTCTAATCCTAATTGCTTAAAACATACATCTGGACGATTATACGCACATTCATTAAAGCACGAACATGGTGTGCGTGAAAACACCATAGGCAAATGAGAAGCATACTTCTCCGACAGTTTAAGGACACAATTGTTATAAGGCTGCCACACAACCTATGAAATTATTTAGTAAAATATTTAGTTAAAAACGATATATATTCAATTTATATGTATTTAAAAACAGAAACAAGAGTTTAAGGTGTTACATCTTTTTCTTCCATGTCTTGAAGCTTCTTTTTGTAGTATCCCACAGACTTTACATTCTTGTGTCTTTATTCGGTTTAAACAACGCCTCCATCCACCCCAAAATCAAGGGAAATCCGGATGGTAGAGAATATAGAGGTGATGATCAACATCTTTCTCTAAGGCATGGAAACCGCTCAAATGCAAATACCTATAAGAAAAAGATAAAGAACAATAATTGTCATTGTACATCATTGATTTATAATGAATCATATTAATGACCTTTTGCTTTTTTAAAGACCTTACACTGAGAGCGTACGAAAAACCACATAAGCTTGTGAATTCCCAACTTTCTTCACTTTATCTAGAGATTCTTTCATATTCGCCAACATAGTTGCTCCCCAAGCATAGTGGTTGACAACATTCAATCCAAGCAGTGGTAGGTACATGGGAGAATAAGAGCTATTGTTGTTTGGGAGAATGACTTCTCCCAACAAAAAGAGGAGATAAGCCTTGAAATAAGGCTTTAAGTCAATATCCTCCTCTTGTGGTACCATCTCAAATTCAAACTTTAATCTTGAGAGATCAATACTGTTACCGGAGTTAATCATTAATGACTCAGCCTTCTCTTCATTTATCTTAAAATGCTCCATGATTGTACCCTTGATGTTTTGACTCTCATATCCTGAACCATGTATTCAAATTGGGCATTAGAAATCGAATAACTAAAACTAAAGATACGTTGAAGTAAAACGTCAATTGGAAGACATGTAATATATAAAACGTCTTCTAGACCAAAATCAATATCCATCTTAGGATTCCCAATGACGAAATGATATTTACTCTCATCACACATTGAGGCAAGGGCACTAAGAAGATTACTATCAAAACCCACCGAAAACATGTGGATTCCACAAGCGCAGACACTCTTGGGTCCAATTTCCAAGCCAGAAACGTGCGCATATACATTTTAATTTCAAGCGTTTTGACACTCATGGTGTTTAAAGCAAGTGTTCCTACATAAAAATCAATATACAACCATTCGTGAGGTTACCAGCTTTCAGAGAATTCTTAAAACTGACAAATTAGATACAAATAGCAACACATATCATTAGCCTATGTAAATATCCAAACATATCTCTTGTTTCAAATTGGGTTTCACCAAAACATGGAATTTCTATGGAAAATGCATACAATCAACAAACCAATCGGAAAAATCAAGTTCCAAAAATCAATTTCTTACCGGTGGTATTATGATCTTCCAAATCAATTTCTTGTGGAAGCTTGGACTCCATGGTTCAAATCGACCTCAATTTTCAGCTACTAGAAAAATCAACAGATTCAAAAACACAAAAAGCTACTCAGAAACTTAGAGATTGAAATAAAAATCACAAAAAATTTCATTTACCCTTTTAAATTCAATCAATTTCACTTTCGAAGATAAACTCTAAAAACCCAAAACGGAGAGGAGGAAGAAGATGCACGAAGGATCTTCTTCGTTGATTTTATTAACACGTCGACTGCTTTCTTAAGGTCCAAATTTGGAAATCCCATCGACCCTTTTCTTCTCCAAGTTGTTGATGATTTTGAGCTATGTCAAACATTTCCATGTGAGCATTTCATGTTTGATTTTCCATGCAAAAGATCATTTTAGAAGGGGACTGCCAGAAAACCCGAGATGGACATTTCCTAGGTTCATCAACCCTTTGGAGGTAAATTGCTTGAATATTTTAGAGGCATATAAAATGTGATATATGTACTAATGTTTTTTATTGAAATGATGTGCATATATTAGCCTTTCGATGCATTCCAGTCTTGAAAGCATAAATTAGCGAACATGTGACAAACCACGACCCCACTTGTCCAAGAATGTGCAAGTGTAAGTTCACATCGAAGGGGACAACAAGATATGCATTGGAAGATCTTTATAAGACTCTTGGAGAGACATAAGTGAAACATTTAGTAAGATGTTTGTGGAAGTTTAGTAAACTTAATAATGTTTAATCTGCTTTTTGTATTTCATGAAGTTTATAGCATATTGACACCAATTGAAGGTGAGCAAGACCTTCTTTACGAGATCATGGACGAAGGGTGTTGGGAAGATGTGGAACTTTTAGATGATGGGGATTATCATGATGCAATTGTTGATGGATGGAACATGATAGTCCATGAAGGTGGGAAGATATTTTGGGAGGATATCTTCAAGGAAAATATTAAATCTTGAAGTCTAGAGATAGAACATCAAGAAGGGGAGCAACTGAAGGCGGAGGAGCATGAGGTTGGGAACGAGCCTAAGAGGATTCACAATGGAGAACTTGTGGCAAACCTTGAAAGTTAAAAAGAAATGTTGAAGAGTCTGATGACTGCAACGGAAGGGAAGACTAATAACAAGCTTGAGGGTTTAGACACAAGAATAAAAGTGTTGGAAGGGGATAGTATTCGGAGAGAAGTTATTGGAAATATGGAATTTCAATATAATCATTATGATGATGGTCGAACATCATGACAGAAAGACAAAGATATAATACAGTTTAAATTTTATTTTTGTTGTGTTTTTATAGATATTCTTAATCTTGTGTTGTGAATTTCTTGTGTTGCAGATAATGAAGATAATGGCAAGGAGGCTAACAAGGAGCATGAAGAGCTTGAGAAGGATGATGAGAAGGAACATTAAGGACGAGGAGAATGACAAGGAGCAATAGAATGATGCTTAGAAGGACCTTGAGGATGAGGAAGCTGCTGGGAACGAGCCTGAAAATGAGTTTCGGGAGGAGGAGCATGAGGCTGTGAACGAGCCTGAAAAGGAGCTTCAGGAGGATGAGCATGAGTCTGGTGAAGAGATTGAAAGGGAGCTTCAGAAGGGGGAGCATGAGGCTGGGAACGAGCCTGAAAATGAGCTTCAAGAGGAGGAGCATGAGGCTGGTAACGAGCCTGAAAAGGAGCTTAAGAAGGAAGAGTATAAAGCTGGTAACGAGCCTGAAAAAGACCTTTAGTAGGAGGAGCATGAGTCTAGGAACGAACCTGAAAATGAACTTCAGGAGGAATCTGAGAAAGATTTTCAGGAGGCTGAGAACGAGACTGAAGGAGCTTGAGGTGCAGCCATCATATAAAGGAAACATGTAATTTGTTGTGTTGTGAATTTGAAGCATTGACATTGTAAATGTGTTCTAATTTGTTCCGACTTTGTTGTAGATGATGCTAATGAATACACACTTCGAGTGATGGCAGCAGCTGCAAAATAAGTTGAGAAAAAAGCTGCGAGAGAAATTGATGACAAGGCCAAAGAGGGTGTCTAAGTCTTCACATTTGCAGAAATCTCCTTTTGTGAAGAAGTGATTGATATGTTTTTCAATCACTTGTTACTTTTGTTACAATTGGGTGTGGCTTTTGTTAAATTGGATCCTTTTAAAACTTATACTTGCGTAAAATTTGTTTTTTTGCGTTATGAAAACTAGATTTGCAGTTTTGTTTAATTTTAGTAATTTACAAGTACTAGGTATAACTCATATTGCTGGTTTTAATGAGCCTAAATTTGTTAAGAATGGTACAACTAGTACAACTAGTAGAAAAATGGAGCAACTGGCATAAATAACATGTGTAAAAACGTGATAAACGTGGTAAATATGGTTAAACATAAATAACACATAGTTGTACCAATTTATGTAGTTTTACCAGTATGTAGTTGTACCAGTCAATCAATTATACAAGATTGCACATAGTTGTACTTTTGGAACATAAATGAAACCTTAGTTGTACCAGAAAAAAGTTATAGTTTTATTGGTTGTACTACTTGTTTAGATTTACCTAGATGAGCCCAAATATTATGGATGCGTAAATATTGTAAAAATACATTCTATATATGTTTTTAAAAATAATGTGGACACATATGTCAACAAATAGTAAAAGGATAAGGTAGATAAAGCAAACATATGTGATGGTGTAATAAATTTTCAAAAAATTGTCAAAACTCTTCTTAACTTAATATAAACCATTCTAAACACCTATAACTTTCTCTATATGATTTATTTTCCATACTAAATACCATATGAGATGTTTCAAATTATAAAAATAAAGCGTTGTACTAGTTACACTAGTATTTTCTGCCTTGTATATATAACATAGTTGTACTACTTGTACCAGTATCACTTTGTTAAGTTGTACCAATATTACGACACAAAAACATGACTGTATGAAATTTTTTCAGTTCTACCAATAGTATCTGACATAAACAAAACATTACGAATTTTTTTTATTACAAAGTTTAAAACACACATAAATCACATCCCTAACACATAAGTAAGTTCCACGATACTTAAATAACATTCCTAACACATAAATAAGTTCCACAACACATAAGAAAGTTCCATAACACATAACTAAGACCCATTAAACACTTCCCTCATTGCCACTTTCCTCGTTGCCACTTCCCTCGTTGTTGCTTTCTTCGTAATTGGTTTCTTCGTATTCACTGCCTTCAATATCGCTGTCATCTATGTCATTGTTGTTACCAAGCCACTCCGAGAATGCTTTTTTCTCTTCCTCCGAGATTCTCCTGCAAATGGGAATCTATTAATTTGTAATCTTCATTTCTCTTTCTCCACATACGGCGGTAAGAAAACATGAGATTGTATTTCTTCAGTAACTTGCCAAGATGAATGATGAGGCACTAAAAATAATGTCTTGTAGTATGTAAATGTCCAGTGCTCCATCCAGTAATACTTAGAACAATAATATTCAACCAAATCCTCCAACCTCGCATCTTTTGTAGTTCATCCATGCTTCAAGATTGCAGCAAGGGCATGCACACAAGGATACCGATCAATTTCAAAATGCCTACAGATGCATCTGTTGTTGACTAAATCAACCAATAACCATTTTCGTCTTGACCATTAACATTATAAGAAAGTTCAAATGTGTTTATAACATTCACATGGAGTTTTTTTGCAATCAGATAATTCTCATGCAACATACACCCTGAGACAAGTAACTGCGTATGTAGTACGCCTATAGAAATTTGTCAGTACTTCTTAAACCATTCTATGATCTTCCCCAAGATCTCATCAATTAGTGGCAACAACGCATATTTCTTTTGATCATTAAAAACACCATTCATAGATTCAACAGTGTTGGTTATGTCTATGTTGTACCTTTCTCCTGGAAATTGACCATCTTGCCCATTTGGTCTCATGAACACTCTCACCCAAATAGTCGGCAGCATGATCGTAGTCGCTATCGTCATTATCGCTGCCATCTATGTCACTGCTTTGACCAAGCCACTCCAAGAATGGTAGATACATTTTATTTCTCTTCCTCTGAGATTCTCACGCAGATGGGAAACTAGTAACTTGTAATCTTCCTTTCTTTTTCTCCACATACGGCGGTAAGAAAACCTGAGATTGTATTTCTTCAGGAACTTTCCAGGATGAATGATGAGGCAATAGAAATATTGTCTTGTAGTATGTCAATGTCCACTGCTCCATCTGGGTGATACTTAGAACAATATTTTTCAACCAAATCCTCCAACCTCACATCTTTTGTAGTTCCTCCATGCTTCAAGATAGCAACAAAATCATGCACACAAGGATACCGGTCAAATTCAAAATGCCTATAGCTGCATCTTTTGTTGATTAAATCAACCAAATAACCTTTTCCGTCTTGACCAGTAACATTATACGGAAGCTCACGAGTGTTTATAACATTCACATAGAGTTTTTTTTTTTCAATCGGACAATTCTCATGCAATTCAACATGCACTTGTGGAATAAGTAATTGTGTCTCTGATACGCCTATAGAAATTTGTCGGTATTTGTTAAACCATTCTATGATCTTCCCCAATATCTCATCAATCAATGGCAACAATGCATATTTCTTTTGATCCTTAAAAACAGTACAGTTCATAGATTCAACATTGTTGGTTGTGTCTATGTTGTACCTTTCTCCGGAAAATTAACATCTTGCCCATTTGGTGTCATGAACACTCTCATCGAGATAGTCGGCAGCCTGCGGATACTTTCTCCTGAATTTGTTATATTTTCTTCTAAACTTTCTTTATGTGTAAATACCAGCAAGTTTTTTGAACTTATGGGCAACCACATCTTTCCTAACATGACTACATGCTCCGTTCACATTATTAGCTAAGTGATATATGCAATATCCATGGATCGCTAATGGGTAGACCTTGTGTACCGTCTTGATGATGTTGTGGTTTCTATCAGTACATAATACAAGCTAATGATCATCTGGTATCAAGGTTTTCAATATAGTCAAATATCACCTCCAACTTGCATTTTTCTCACCATCAGCTACTGCAAAAGCAAGGGGATAATGATGATGATCTGGATCCTAAGAAATGGCAATAAGAAGCACTCCTTTATACACACCCTTCAGGTGAGTTCCATCCATAATTATCCGCATGGATTGAAACCCTTCAATGCAAGCTCTGACTGCAAAGAATATATACTTGAACTTGTTCTTCTCATCCACTACTAATCGTGTAACAGTACCATGATTGAACCTTTCTAACATGTACAAGTAAGATGGCAATCTAGCAAAACTCTCATGTGGGTTACCACACACATCATTGACAGCTTTTTTTTCCTCTCCAAGCCATAGACTACGAAACCATGAAACCCAGTCTGTTATGAACAAATCTATGAGATCCTTTGGTGCCGGAGTCTTGTACTTTCTGGGATGATCAGCATGGAACATAGATGCGACCAAGCTTGGTGTGCCTCTTTTCCCCTTCCTGGTTGCACTTGAATCAATCCGAACACAAGTATGCATCTTTCGATACGTCCCTATAGAGAAAAAATACGAGTTATGAAGCTTTGCCGCTCGTAAATACCATTTTCACCCAACCCCATGACATTTTAATACATAAAGACGAGGCTTCGACTTCACTATGTCAACCTCAAAACAATTCTTATGCACAACTTTGTCCACTAAATCCCTCACTTCATGCTTTGTTTCAAATTCTTGGTGCATAGTCATGTCAATATCATCATCCCACTCAAAATGTAAAATTGTTGTTTCAGCAAATCTAACAACCATTAACTCCTCCATATCATGCCTTTCATCGCCCACTTCATCGGGTTTTTTATTCCCATCCTCTTCAATATGAAGAATAATGCTCTTTAAGACCGACCATATCATCATTACCTCTACCACCACTCGGAATTTCTTCATCCCTAGAAAATATCTTATTACTTCGGTTTTCTGAGCCAGATTATGTGAGCTCCAAGTGCAAGATACTATGCTGCTCGTTTTTATCAACTTCCAATAAATATCCCAAAACATCTTCATCATCGAAGATATAACATGGCCTCTTATGATCCATTACCAATGGAAAGTAACTCAGTTTAATCCTTGTCTCACCTACATCGATCTTCATTTTCATGCCTATTCTATCAACCAAGTGAGAATAAGTCACCTCCTCATAACTTCTCTTGAACACTAAAAGTAGAAATATGTCGGTCTTTCCGATTCCATCGAACTTCATCTCCCACATATGAATAAGTACCCCCATGATTAAAATGTATGACCCACATTTCGGCTATTATCCATAGTTACCTGAAAAATAGAAACAATATCACTTAATAGTTGTACCGGTTATACTAGTTCTACACCTACAAGTGATGTCAGTCATACCAGTTACACTTGTTTTACATGTTACACTCGTTTAATGATTAAACTAGTAGTACAAGTTATACTACTTTTACTTGTCACATGACTACTAACAGTTACAAGTTGTACTAGTGAACTTATTATATAGGTTACTTATAGTTGTATTATTTAGACTACTTGTACTGAAAAATCACAGTAACAATAGTTGTACCAGTTAAACAGGTTGTCGACATTACCAGAGTTGTACCAGGTTTATCATCATTGATAAACAGATTTCCTTTTCAAATTCATGATTCTACTTATATATACATGATATTTAACCTCAAAATCACTCTCATGGGTTCTAACATGATTCAACCGAATCTAACGAGAGAGAGAGAGAGAGAGAGAGAGAGAGAGAGAGAGATACCAAAGTTCAACGTTTTTCCAAGATGAAAGAGTGGTCTATGGTTCTCCTAAACTTCTTCCAACCTTTGTCCCGTCCGCAAAGTAAAAGAAAGGAGAAAGAAAGAGATGAAATGTGATCTTGGTTGTTGAAGAATTGAAGAGAAGGGAAGGTTGATTGTTAAACTAATTGAAGAGAATGATAAAGGTTGAGGGTCCCACTAAAATCCAAATCCAAGGAGAGAGTGAGAGAATATTGTTGGTGATCTAATGGTTTCATCCAACTGTGGAGAGTTATCCTTCATTAATGACATTAAGGTAGAAACAATTTTGGGGCCATATAGATTAATTGTGGTTGTAGTATAATATTTTATTTCCTAGAGCCCATTAGAGAATAATGTCAATAATCCGGTTTGATTTTTAGGAAAAATTCCATATTTAAAAATCGATAAAATCCACAAGAATCCAGTTATTGGTTGAACCACTGGTTGAACGAATACATATATTTTAATTATTTTCTGGATTTTTCAGTTATATTATTAGAATCTGTTTTGTATCCTTCCGGATTAAGAAGTTAGGTGATAAGATCATAACCAGAAGTCATAACCAAAGTAAACCAAGATTAACTTGGTTTTAGATGTGGATGTGGTATCGTGTGTCTCCCACTCCTTCACGTTTCGTAATTGTTTAGTAGCTACTTATTTATATACTTTTTAATATATTTAAGAGACTATTGCAGTAAACTTGTCTTTGAGAAGTGAAGTGTTCTTGTTCTTATTTTCTTGTTTTGATCAACATTGATTACCCTATAACTGGGACCTATCAGTGGTACAAGAGCAGTTATGTGGCATTCTGACGAATCAACGTTCAGCAAGAACCAAACTATCCTTGGAGGCATAATCTATGGACCTCTACAACAAGAGCTATGGTGCTCCTATCTTTGATGTCTCTGACGATGAAGAGCCAAGTTACAATGTCTACGATGATGCGGTTCTGATCTTCGACATATATGGTGATGAAGACTCGCTGTTTCTAGGCTTTGAGTATTTTGGGGAAAAAAAATTCAAGCCATGGATTCAAAGATTGCTTAAGACATCTGTTCGTTCAGTTGTGTTATGGATGTCTCAAGATTTGCTCCTTTACCAAGGAACAACGACTTATTCACAGAATCATTGATGTCAAGAAACTCAGAGTATACAAAGTTTTTTTTCTGTTGTTCACTTTGACGTTCAACGTACAATATATATGCAGAGTCTCTTAACCTACTTGCCTAAAATACAAAGAGCAATATTCCTTGATCATAGGAAGAGATATACGAGACAATATGCATAGTAATAAGATATGTAATAAGACACAGTCAAATACCACCTCCAACTTGCAATTTTCTCACCATCAGCTACTGCAAAAGCAAGGGGATAATGATGATGATCTGGATCCTAAGAAATGGCAATAAGAAGCACTCCTTTATACACACCCTTCAGGTGAGTTCCATCCATAATTATCCGCATGGATTGAAACCCTTCAATGCAAGCTCTGACTGCAAAGAATATATACTTGAACTTGTTCTTCTCATCCACTACTAATCGTGTAACAGTACCATGATTGAACCTTTCTAACATGTACAAGTAAGATGGCAATCTAGCAAAACTCTCATGTGGGTTACCACACACATCATTGACAGCTTTTTTTTCCTCTCCAAGCCATAGACTACGAAACCGTGAAACCCAGTCTGTTATGAACAAATCTATGAGATCCTTTGGTGCCGGAGTCTTGTACTTTCTGGGATGATCAGCATGGAACATAGATGCGACCAAGCTTGGTGTGCCTCTTTTCCCCTTCCTGGTTGCACTTGAATCAATCCGAACACAAGTATGCATCTTTCGATACGTCCCTATAGAGAAAAAATACGAGTTATGAAGCTTTGCCGCTCGTAAATACCATTTTCACCCAACCCCATGACATTTTAATACATAAAGACGAGGCTTCGACTTCACTATGTCAACCTCAAAACAATTCTTATGCACAACTTTGTCCACTAAATCCCTCACTTCATGCTTTGTTTCAAATTCTTGGTGCATAGTCATGTCAATATCATCATCCCACTCAAAATGTAAAATTGTTGTTTCAGCAAATCTAACAACCATTAACTCCTCCATATCATGCCTTTCATCGCCCACTTCATCGGGTTTTTTATTCCCATCCTCTTCAATATGAAGAATAATGCTCTTTAAGACCGACCATATCATCATTACCTCTACCACCACTCGGAATTTCTTCATCCCTAGAAAATATCTTATTACTTCGGTTTTCTGAGCCAGATTATGTGAGCTCCAAGTGCAAGATACTATGCTGCTCGTTTTTATCAACTTCCAATAAATATCCCAAAACATCTTCATCATCGAAGATATAACATGGCCTCTTATGATCCATTACCAATGGAAAGTAACTCAGTTTAATCCTTGTCTCACCTACATCGATCTTCATTTTCATGCCTATTCTATCAACCAAGTGAGAATAAGTCGCCTCCTCATAACTTCTCTTGAACACTAAAAGTAGAAATATGTCGGTCTTTCCGATTCCATCGAACTTCATCTCCCACATATGAATAAGTACCCCCATGATTAAAATGTATGACCCACATTTCGGCTATTATCCATAGTTACCTGAAAAATAGAAACAATATCACTTAATAGTTGTACCGGTTATACTAGTTCTACACCTACAAGTGATGTCAGTCATACCAGTTACACTTGTTTTACATGTTACACTCGTTTAATGATTAAACTAGTAGTACAAGTTATACTACTTTTACTTGTGACATTACTACTAACAGTTATACAAGTTGTACTAGTGAACTTATTATATAGGTTACTTATAGTTGTATTATTTAGACTACTTGTACTAAAAAATCACAGTAACAATAGTTGTACCAGTTAAACAGGTTGTCGACATTACCAGAGTTGTACCAGGTTTATCATCATTGATAAACATATTTCCTTTTCAAATTCATGATTCTACTTATATATACATGATATTTAACCTCAAAATCACTCTCATGGATTCTAACATGATTCAACCGAATCTAACGAGAGAGAGAGAGAGAGAGAGAGAGAGAGAGAGAGAGAGAGAGAGAGAGAGAGAGAGAGAGAGAGAGAGAGAGAGAGAGAGAGAGAGAGAGAGAGAGAGAGAGAGAGAGAGAGAGAGAGAGAGAGAGAGAGAGAGAGAGAGAGAGAGAGAGAGAGAGAGAGAGAGAGAGAGAGACCAAAGTTCAACGTTTTTCCAAGATGAAAGAGTGGTCTATGGTTCTCCTAAACTTCTTCCAACCTTTGTCCCGTCCGCAAAGTAAAAGAAAGGAGAAAGAAAGAGATGAAATGTGATCTTGGTTGTTGAAGAATTGAAGAGAAGGGAAGGTTGATTGTTAAACTAATTGAAGAGAATGATAAAGGTTGAGGGTCCCACTAAAATCCAAATCCAAGGAGAGAGTGAGAGAATATTGTTGGTGATCTAATGGTTTCATCCAACTTAATGGTTTCATCCAACTGTGGAGAGTTATCCTTCATTAATGACATTAAGGTAGAAACAATTTTGGGGCCATATAGATTAATTGTGGTTGTAGTATAATATTTTATGTCCTAGAGCCCATTAGAGAATAATGTCAATAATCCGGTTTGATTTTTAGGAAAAATCCCTTATTTAAAAATCGATAAAATCCACAAGAATCCAGTTATTGGTTGAACCACTGGTTGAACGAATACATATATTTTAATTATTTTCTGGATTTTTCAGTTATATTATTAGAATCTGTTTTGTATCCTTCCGGATTAAGAAGTTAGGTGATAAGATCATAACCAGAAGTCATAACCAAAGTAAACCAAGATTAACTTGGTTTTAGATGTGGATGTGGTATCGTGTGTCTCCCACTCCTTCACGTTTCGTAATTGTTTAGTAGCTACTTATTTATATACTTTTTAATATATTTAAGAGACTATTGCAGTAAACTTGTCTTTGAGAAGTGAAGTGTTCTTGTTCTTATTTTCTTGTTTTGATCAACATTGATTACCCTATAACTGGGACCTATCAGTGGTACAAGAGCAGTTATGTGGCATTCTGACGAATCAACGTTCAGCAAGAACCAAACTATCCTTGGAGGCATAATCTATGGACCTCTACAACAAGAGCTATGGTGCTCCTATCTTTGATGTCTCTGACGATGAAGAGCCAAGTTACAATGTCTACGATGATGCGGTTCTGATCTTCGACATATATGGTGATGAAGACTCGCTGTTTCTAGGCTTTGAGTATTTTGGGGAAAAAAAATTCAAGCCATGGATTCAAAGATTGCTTAAGACATCTGTTCGTTCAGTTGTGTTATGGATGTCTCAAGATTTGCTCCTTTACCAAGGAACAACGACTTATTCACAGAATCATTGATGTCAAGAAACTCAGAGTATACAAAGTTTTTTTTCTGTTGTTCACTTTGACGTTCAACGTACAATATATATGCAGAGTCTCTTAACCTACTTGCCTAAAATACAAAGAGCAATATTCCTTGATCATAGGAAGAGATATACGAGACAATATGCATAGTAATAAGATATGGAATATATCAATTATGCCATATCTTAACACCACCCCCTCAAGTTGGAGCATGAAGGTCACAAATGCCCAACTTGAGTCTAAACTTTTCAAACTCTTTTCGTCCAAGAGCCTTGGTAAAAATGTCTGCAAGCTGATCTTTAGTGGACACATGACGAGAAATAATCTGATCCGGTTACACTCCAACTCGATATGCTTTGTTCTCTCGTGGAAACCAGGGTTCGCAGCCAAGTGAAGGGCAGACATATTATCACACAGCATAGGTATCGGGTCTGTATGATGGATAACGAATGAAGAAGTAGCGCCTTTAACCATATTACCTCCAGTAATGTGTCAGCCATGGCTCTGTATTCAGCCTCCGCTGAGGAAAACGAAACCACAGGTTGCTTGATGGTCTTCCAGGAAACCGGTGAATTTCCAAGTTGAATAAACCAACCCGTTAACGATCTCGTAGTAGTAGGACAACTTGACAAATCAGCATCACACCATGCTGTTAGTGTCAAATAGGAGTCTGATCGCAATAAGATACCTTGGCCTGGGTTGTTTTTGAGATATCGAACAACCCGTAGAGCAGCATTGAGATGATCTTGGCGAGGTTAGTGCATGAATTGCGTCAGTATATGAATAGCATACGCTAGCTCAGGCCGAGTAAACCGAAGGTAGATCAGACGTCCCACCAGTCGACGATACCTTCCTGGATCAGCAAGAACTTCCCCAGTTGCCAACCCGAGTTTATGATTTTGTTCAAGTGGAAACGCCACTGGTTTCACACCACCCAATCCAGTTTCAGAAATAATATCCAATGTGTACTTACGCTGACACAAATAAATACCAGACGGACTTCTTGCCACTTTAATGCCTAAAAAATATTTCAATATACCAAGATCTTTCATCTTAAAGCATAAGCTTAGATAGGTTTTGAAGTCCTCAATCAGACTCGGAGAGCTTCCTGAAATAATCAAATCATCAACATAGATTAACACATTAAGGCACGATGATCCCTTGTTGTATGCAAAGAACAAGTAGTCTGAGATAGATTACTGAAACCCATACTCCTTGAGTGCATTAGACAGATTCGCAAACCAACATCTAGGTGCTTGTTTGAGACCATATAAAGATTTTGTAAGCCGACATACTTGTGTTTTGTCATTCGTTCTGAAGCCTGGAGGTATTGCATATATACTTCTTCTTCCAAATCCCCATGTAGAAAGGCATTATGGACATCCATTTGGTGTACCTCCCAATTCTTAGCTGCAGCTACTTCCAAGAAAATTCTAATTGTCGTCATCTTGGCGACCGGTGCAATGGTCTCCGTGAAATATGTCCCTTCTACTTGATTATTCCCAAGTAACACAAGGTGAGATTTATACCGTTCTAGAGTGCCATCAGCCTTATACTTAATGAAAAAGACCCATTTACAGCCAATAGCCTTTTTCCCCGGAGGCAGTGTCTCGATAACCCATGTGCCATTATCATCAAGAGCTGTAATCTCCAAGCGCATAGCTTCTCGCCACCATTCATCAAGGACCGCCTGAGAATAGTGCTTAGGAACAAACGTACTCATAATTTCATGAATATAAGCCTGTTGTTGATCCGAGAATCGATGGCAATCTGTATAATCAGCCATTGGGTACTTGCAGTCCTGTCTAGACGCATCAGTACACTGAGTAACCATCAGACCATAATCAGAGAGTCGGGTGGGCAGGCATTTTTGACGATGACCTTTTCCCAAAAGTGGTGGTTGGGAAGAATCAGAATCCAATGAGAAAGTTACAGTATACTTGTTGGTATCACCTGAGAAGGAATCGTTTCCACTATTTCGGGAGCTAGTTCATGTGTTATCTCATTATGTTGTTCAGGGATCAATGTTGGTAAACTCGGACCAGCTTCTGCAACATCAGGTGAAACCAAGTTCTGTTCAGGAGCAGACAACTCCGGTATAGTCTCAGTGAGAGGTGGATGTGTTTCCAGCAGAGAAGAACCATTTTCTTGTTGTATCACCCTAGACTGAGGTCTCTCATTTTCTCGTAGAGGATCTACTGAAGTTGACGAAGACTGTGGATCTGAAAACAAAGTCGGTTGAGATGAGAAAGGAAATTCTGTCTCACAAAACACAACATCTCTAGAGACAGAGACAAGTCCTGTTTCCAGGTCGTAAATCCTCCACCCCATTTTACCATATGGATATCCGATGAATACAGATCTTGTGCTTCGAGACGCAAACTTATCTCCACCAGTTCGGTGGTTATGAGCATAACACAAGCAGCCTAATACTCGAATATGGGATAGTGGTGGTTCTCGATTATACAGCATCTGAAATGGAGTCTTACCATCAAGAACCATTGAAGGAGTGCGGTTAATAAGATATCCTGCCGCAAGGATACACTCGCCCCATAACTCAATCGGAAATGAAGCTTGAAAACGCAGTGCTCGTGCTACGTTAAGGATTTGACGGTGCTTCCTCTCCACACGTCCATTCTGTTGAGGTGTGTTGACACCCGACGTCTCATGTATAATGCCATTCTGATGAAAATAATCCTTGAGACAGACAAATTCACTGCCATTGTCACTACGAATTGTTTTGATCCTCTTTTCAAATTGTCTTTCTATAAGAGCAAAGAAATTTTTCAGTTGTTGTGGAGCAGCAGTCTTGTTTGGGAGCAAATAGATCCAGACTGCGCGAGAGTAATCATCGACGATAGTTAAAAAATATCGAGAGCCACACAAAGAAATTGTTCTGTAGGGTCCCCACAAATCGCAATGCACAAGCTGAAAAATCTCCATTGTCTTATTCATAGTAATAGGAAAAACATCTTTTGTCTGCTTTGCGCGAATACAAATATCGCATACTGAAGAATCAGCATTGCTGGAGCTACTTAAACCAGAAATAGGTAATAAACTAAGAACACGAGATGGCGGATGCCCCAAGCGTTTGTGCCACACATCAGACGACTGAGTATCCACGCATTGCACCACCGCTGCATCTTCCATTTCTCGTAAAAAATACAGTCCTCCACTCTCTTCAGCCACACCAATCAGCATCTTCGTAATGCGGTCCTGAATCACACACAAAGTATCAGATATCTGGAAGATGCAAGCTTATTCTCGAGCTAATTGTGATACAAATATCAGATGACACCTCAATCCATCCACAAAATACACATTTTGTATTCTAAGATCAGAACCAAAGCACACAGTTCCTTGTTACATTGCTTGCGTAAATCTACCATCAGGAAGTTTAATCATAACTGGTTGCATATCATTGATCTCAGTCAAATATTCAATGGAGCCTGTCATATGGTTTGTAGCCCCTGAATCCACAATCCAAGAGTTAAGAAAATACTTACCAGACAGCTTGTTCTCGCTTGTATGTTGGCGTTCAGAGAGAAGATTGGCTAATGACTGCCACTGTGCATCACTAAGTCCACTTAAAGCCACACGTTCTGCAGACGAGGTCTCTGTCGCAGCCACCATAGCAGACCCTGTTGCAGAAACATGATTCACACGAGCTACTGTTGGTGTCTTCAAAACTCCCGAGCCAGAAGGTTTGGACTGATCTCCTCGTGGCCTTTCTCCCCACCACTGAGGATATCCAATTTTCCGGAAGCACTGCTCCGCTAGATGCCCCTTTCTCCCACACAGAGAGCATACTTGTGCTCTGTTTTTATTATCAAAATTAGGTCTGTTACTGTTTGAAGTTTGAATAGCAAAGCTAACTTCTGTTGATCTCTCCTCCAACAAGCGACTTGCAATCTTGGATTCTTCATCCTGAGTGACTGCGTTGTATGCCTCGTCCAGCGTAGGAAGAGGAGAACGCGAGAGCAAGTTAGACTTGACAGAGCCATACATCGATTCGTCTAGACCCATGAGGAATCGGTGTAACTTGTCTTCCTCTCGTTCTTTTAAAACCTCAGCCATTGTTTTGGCTTGTTGGTAGTCTTTCAAAGATGTCCAAAGTTGCATCAACTTCCCGTAATAAGCTTCAACAGCTAAGCCCTTTTGGCGACATGTCTCAAGCTCTGTCTTCAATCGTTGAACTCGTTGTCCGTTCTTGATTGAGTACCGCACCCGAATATGTTCCCACAGTTCTGATGCATTCTCCGAGTATGTCAGGTTCGAGCGCAAGGTCGGATCTACTGTCAATTTGATCCATGAGATGACCAAAGCGTTGTTGGCACACCAATCTTCATAGTCCACTGATTCCTCGGTTGGTTGAGGAATCGTACCATCCGCAAAGCCGAATTTCTTTCGAGCCTTGAGAGCCAAGCGAATACTTGCAGCCCATTCATCATAATTGGGACCACGTAGTGCTGGCTGAGAGATCACATATCCAGGGTTATCTCCAGCAGAGAGATCATATGGAGAGATTGTTCTCCGAGTTGTTTCAATTCTAACAACTTTCCCCATCGTTCAAGAAGAATTACCGTTTTTAACAAGTAACTATAACAAGGTCAAAGAAAGAAGTAAGAGATCGATTTCAGAGAATAGAGAGAGACCTTAAGATCGAACCAAGCCTTTTGTGTATCACTATGGCTCTGATACCATGTCAAGAAACTCAGACTATACAAAGTTTTTTTTCTGTTATTCACTTTGACGTTCAACGTACAATATATATGCAGAGTCTCTTAACCTACTTGCCTAAAATACAAAGAGCAATATTCCTTGATCACAGGCAAGTAGCCAATCCAAACAAAAGAAGCTCAACAAAGAACAACCAGTTCCTCGTAAACCACCGCCATTACGTGATAAGAAGTTCAGACAATCAATGTCGTCCTATGTATTTGGCGGAGGAATTCCAGTGGCAAACTCATTTCCTAAACTCTGCTACCATGTAATTCTTTGTCTTGAACCAGAATGTGTCTTCTAAAACAGGCATGTAAGACAAGAATCATAACATGTAAAAGCTTTCCATGTTGTGTCAAACCTTGAAGTCATAACCGAGTAAACCAAGACTGACTTGGTTAGAGATGTGGATGTGGTATCGTGTGTCTCCCACTTCTTCACATTTCGTAATTGTTTAGTAAGTAGTTATTTTATGTACTTTCTAATGTATTTAAGAGCCTATTGTCTTATGAAAAATGATTAAAGAGAAAACTGCAGTAAATTTGTCTTTGAGAACCAAAGTGTTCTTGTTCCTATGTTCTTGTTTGGATCAACATTGATTGCTCTATAACTGGAACCTATCATTAGTTTTTTTAGTTTTTCAAAAATAAAAACATCATATGATCACGTAAATTATGAATCTATTAACAAAAGTAGCTGATGTTATTTAGAATTAGTTTATTTTTGTTATTGATAATCTATTACAATTTTATGTTTTACTTTTGTCGTATTATGCATTTAAAGTTTAATTTTATTATTCACATTAAACATTTAAATATTTAAAGATTTTAAGTCATGATATATTTTTATTCTATGTCATAACTCTTAACTTGTTATAAAAATGGTAAATAGTCCCTTTTTGCAAAAATGTTAAATAGTCTCATTTAAAAAAAATACATTTGAATGTAAAATGAAAATAAAAATAAAGAAAACTCAAGTTAAGTATTTTTCAAATGTTATTTAAAACATAATAAAAATATTAAATTTTTAAATAACTAATATATTATTATATAACAAAATTAATTAGTTTATTAAACCCGTGATTCACCCGCAGTCGACCTAATAATCTAGTGACCCGGTAATTTTCCGGTTCAATGTCCGAGTTGGGTTTAAGAACATGGTGCACAACCATATTTAGCTATGTGGAACGAAACAAAAACCGATAGAAAACAAGGGAAAGCAATAAATAGACAAGAAAATAATATAAATATATAAAATTATAACTTTTCGAATCGTACCAAACACTGCCTAAAACTAAAGAAATAAAGTAAACTCCCAAAATAGCAAAATTTAGAAGTATTACCAAAATAGCACCTAGTAAAAAGTCACCAAAATTGCTTTTATGTAATGGTAGAAGGATGAAAACGTATATTTTATTAAAAGTTAGTTTTTATTAAAAAAATCAAATATCTAATTCAAAACATTTTTACTTATTCTTTTTGAAATAAAAAATTCAATTTTTTAAGGAATGTCTTTCTGAAACTTTATAACACCTTCCAAAATATTATGAAATCTTACATAAATATATATTTATAAACGTTTGTATCTTTTTTACAACAATTAAAGTTTTGTTGGTAAAATTAACACAATGTGTAAATAATTTTATGTTTATTTGAACATTTCTAAGTTAATAAACTGTTAAATAACTCATCTTAATATATACTTGTTGTTGGTTTTCATGCTAAGACTTCCTTTTATGTATTTAAATATATGTTGGTCTTAATATGTATAATTCATTTTAATATATACCAGAATGAAAACTGTCTTAAATACATATACAACTCAAAGAAGTCTTACACTTTCAATAAAGTCTTTCTAAATATACATTTTAGAATGTCTTCATAAATACGCATTCAAAAATGTTTTTATAAATACACACTAATTGGTGAGTGTCTTTTTAAAATGCGTATTCAAAAATGTCTTTCCAAATACACATTCAAAAATGTATTTTTGTTTACATCAAAAGGATCTATTATATTACTCAAGCTTGAGGTGGTCTCGGAATCTAGACTGGATTAGAATAACTGACAAAAACTAAATTCTTATAGAAATCTCGAGCTTTCTTGTTCCATCTGTCTGTTGTCCGGTTCTTGGTCCTTGGAAAGTGTGAGATCTTAGAAGTCTTGAAACATTTCTTGAAGCTTTGCAATCTCCGCTAATTCTGTTGAAAAGCTTGATCATGCTCCTGGATTCTGAATCATCAAGATAACTTCTTTGCAATCTGTTCCAAAATGTTGACATGTCAAGTGTTGTGGTATATTCTCCATTGAAAAAGCTAAAGCGTCCAATTCAGAATGAAAAGGTGTTAACCATCTCTCCTCGCTTCTCAACCCTAGGAGTTGTTCATTTCTCCGATCATCTAGCCAAACCCAGCCGTATCCGTTGAACCTGGCATCAGGATTCCAGGATCCCTCTACTAAATATAAACTCTGCAAGCATAAGACTTGTGAAATATGTGTATTCTTTTGTGGTCGGTGATGAACAAATGTCATATAAACTTTTATTCCATTAATGATTATCGAAACATCAACCATCATATTATTTGAAAATAAAACATCAACTTGAAAATCATCGAAAAAAACGCTAAACTTCCGCTTTGGCCAAGTGGCTCAACGGTAAACAACTTATCAAACCCTAAGTCAGCCTGAATGTTTTAAAACAGCAGCTTCCTATATATTCTTCATCCCAGAAAGGAACAAGAGTCCTGGGCATTCTTCTGACACATCTATGTGGGGCATCGAACTGTGAGGTCGTTCCCTATCCCGCGACAGTTCCAACTAAGCATCTTTATTAATAAGGATTAAGTGGATTTTTGGAATCCACCTTTCCCTTCTTATGAGCTTGTGTTATCTTCATTACATTCCTTGAAATACTTCCTCTTCTTGGCTGAGATTTCCCACGACCATTAAAGTCCAGCTGACTACTCGTGGCGGTTGATCTTGTTCTTGGTAATGCCCTGCGCATTTCCTCCATGTTGGATGCAAAAGAGACCATGCAACGCTTCTAGTGAGGCTTCTTATTATATGAATTATTCACCAACGGGGATTCAAGCTTATCTTTGATCATAAGGATCTTTCTGCGGTCATCCTTTCCTGGAGTTTTACCCGCAGCATCTGGAATCTGTTGTAACGATAGCTCCATATTTTGGAGCTCCTCTCCCAAAGATCATTATCTGGCAACACCATTAATGCATCACCTTGCAGATCTTCAAGCATAGCATCCTCAATATTCTGATCATTTGTTGAAAGGTAAACTTGATTTGTGCTAAAAATTAACTAAGTATGTTTAGTCCAAAATTATCTCAAATTCTAGAATAACCTTCCACCTCCTTAAGTATAAAAATCTAGATATTTTTCAAAGAATTATCTAGATAATTAAATAAAATAATCTAGATATTTAAGTAGAAATATCTAGATTTATGAATAAAATATATCAGATATTTTGTATTTTGGAGGCTATAAATATTGCCACTCTCCTCACATTTGTATAATAAAGAAATCAAGAAATAAAAAAGTTTGTAAGAAACTTTCAAGCAATAAAAATCAGCTTCCAAGTTATAAAAAACTTATTCTTCACAAAGTTTCTTTCTCTTCAAACATGTAAAACACTTTCTCCATCTTTACTAAAGTTTTTCATTTCAACATCATCATCATTTAGAGCCGCAATGATAAGAGCATCTGAAGGTGGAGAATGTATTATTAATTACGCAGTCAAGAATGTATTCTTAAATACAAATGTATGAAGGTTTTCCAAATTTTTAAGAAGATGTTATAGAATTCATGAATGTATTCGTAACATTTAGGAAGAAGATTTGTGTATTTAGGAATGTCTATTAAATATACATGTAATTAAGTTTTTATGCATTCCTAAATACACATTCAAGAGTTTGTTTTCTTCAATATACATTTACGAATCTTTTTTTAATACTTTAAAGATGTTATACATATTTAACTATTTTTTATTAATTTTAGGAACATGTTATACATATTCAGAAACTTCTTCCAAATATGAAGTTTTTCCAAAATTTTATGAAAATGTTATACATATTTATGAATGTTTTCTTAAACATTATGAATATGTTATACATACATACATATGTATATATATATATATATATTTATATATCCATAAATATCTTGTTAAATAAGTGTATACCTCTAATTCAAGAAGGTGTTCATAAATATACATGTATGAGTGTCTTCTTAAATACAAATTCAATAATATTTTCTTGGATACATATTTTTGAAATGTTTTCCTAATTTCTAGTAAGATGTTATACATATTTAAAAATGTTTATCACAATCTTAGAAAGATGTTATACATATTTAAAAATGTATTTGTATATAACTCAACTTCATGAATGGGTCATACACATTTAAAAATGTTTTCTTCAGGTTTTCAAAAAGTAAATGTTTCATAAAACAATTAAGTTTTTCTTTTAATAATTTGAAATCTTTTTTCAAAAAAAGAAGAATTTTCAAAGTTGACAAGAAAAATAATTTTCAATAAAAAATATATAAGATTTATATATTATGTATTTATTATTTAGTCATTTTATATATAAACATTTGTCTTTGTATCCTTTTATGAATGCTCATATTGTGACTTTTGCATTTAGGTTATATTTATGAAGCAAGAAAAAGTGTTTTATTGCGTTAGACCATTTCTTAGTAGAAAACTAGAAATATTGACAAAAAACATATTAGAAAGAAAAACTTTTACTTTTGTAATAAAAAGATAGGCGTTTACTTTGACTGACTTATGGTCGTTGCCACAAACCATCCCCTCTTACAAGTTCATCTACTTTTCAGAAATCAAAGAGACATAAAAATTAATTCATTATATAAATGGGAGCTTCTTGGTAGCAAAACGCAAATCAATGACGTAGAACCATGTCTTTCATCTTCCTTTTTGTTTTCTACTTCCTTACTAGTTTCAGAGCTTCGGCTCAAGACCCTTACCACACTTCATCGTTCTTATCCAACATTTGTCCAAATACGACAACGTTTTCGAAGAACAGCACCTACTCTACCAATCTCAAAAAACTCTTGTCCTCTCTCTCTTCAGCCAATGCGTCTTATTCCACCGGATTCCAAAATGCTACCACCGGACAAGCACCCGATAGGGTCACCGGACTTTTCCTTTGCCGGGGAGACCTCTCGCCAGAAGTTTGCCGAAACTGTGTCGCCCTTTCTGTCCGGGAAACCTTAGTTCGATGTCCGAATGGAAGAGAAGCCACTCTTTATTACGAGGAGTGCATGCTCAGATACTCTCACCAGAATATACTATCGACCCTTACATACAACGGAGGATACTACAAGTTAAATCCCAATAATATTTCTTCTAACCAAGCAGACCGGTTCCAAGATTTGGTGTCCTTCACGATGAACAAAGCTGCGGTTGAGGCAGCTAACAGTTCTAGAAAGTTTTATACTATAAAAGGCTAACTGGACTTCATTTCAGACCTTGTTCGTACTGGTTCAGTGCACTCCTGATCTTACACGATATGAATGTTTGAGATGTCTGCAAAAATCTATCAGTTACAATCCTCTTAACATAATCGGTGCAAGGCTTTTCAGGCCAAGCTGTAATTCGAGGTACGAGCTTTACGCATTCTACAATGAAACTGCCGTTAGAACACCGCCTCTCCCTGCCTCCATTTCTCGGGTGTCATCTCCTCCACGACCTGGTTAACTCTTTCTTCTTCTTCTTCTATTAGTTTGTCGTAGTTTCTGAGAATTAGCAATGCGATTAGGGAAAGTTTATTTTGAAACTTAAATGGTTACTGATTTTATATAATTAATATGACACTATTCGATCTCAAGCAAATAATCTTTGATACGCAGGAAAAAATGGAATTACAAAAGTATTAGCCATAGCTATCGTTGTGGCTATTATAGTGGGTGTTCTCTTATTCATAGCGGGTTATCTTTTCCATGCAAAGAAGAAAAAGAAGACTTCTGATGCAGCACAAGCATTTGATGGTAAAAAATTGAATATTAAACGAGCTTCATTAGATTTGATTATGACATTAATCGTTATTCTTTTCTTATTACTACAACTTTCATTGTGCAACAGGAAATGAGATAACCACCATAGAATCTCTGCAACTTGATTATAGAATAATTCAAGTTGCAACTAATAATTATTCGGAAAGCAATAAGATTGGTGAAGGTGGATATGGTGAGGTTTACAAGGTATACATACCAGTCTTATTCTGTATTGTATTTTTTATTGATTTTTTTGTTTGTAACAATTGGATAACAAGACCATGCTGATGAAAATGGACAGGGTACACTTTTTAATGGAGCTGAAGTTGCAGTCAAGAGGCTGTCAAAATCGACAGGACAAGGTGCAACAGATTTTATGAACGAGGTTGTTGTTGTTGCAAAACTGCAGCACAAAAATCTGGTTAGGCTGCTTGGATTTTCTCTAAACAAAGAAGAAAAAGTATTGGTGTACGAGTATGTACCCAATAAAAGCCTTGATTACTTCCTCTTTGGTTAGTTACATTTATTGCTTTGTTTCAAGATTATTTAGCCTTGCTTGAAACATGAGGTCGCAACTCCTAAGATTCAACTATAATTTATAAATGTCTCCACACAGACCATGCGAAGCAAGGTAAGCTTGACTGGATTCAACGGTACAAGATAATTGAAGGGATTAGTCGAGGGATGCTATATCTTCATCACGATTCCCGGCTCACAGTGATACACCGCGACCTCAAATCAAGTAATATTCTACTGGATGTTGATATGAATCCGAAAATTGCTGATTTTGGAATGGCAAGGATCTTTAGAATGAACCAAACCCATGACAACACAAGCAGAATAGTTGGTACCTAGTATGTTTCCAATTTACTTTCTTAACTTTGTTCAACTGAATCTATTGTGGATTTTGCCAATATACAAAAATTTTGTTGTTGATTTTCCAGCGGGTACATGTCTCCTGAATATGCAATGTGTGGCCAGTTCTCAATAAAATCCGATGTATATAGCTTTGGAGTGCTAGTTCTTGAGATTTTAAGCGGTAGGAAGAACAACAGCTTCCACGAGACAGACCACGCACATGACTTACTCACATATGTAAGTTTAAATGCAATCAACTTTTTATTTACACCTCTTACAATATGCAGTGGACAAGAACTGATTGATTAATTGTAGGCTTGGAGGCTGTGGATTGACGGCACAGCGTTAGACCTTGTGGATCCAATTATTTTTGATAATTGCAAGAAGAGTGAAATGGCTCGTTGCATTCATATCAGTCTATTATGTGTTCAAGAAGATCCTCTAGACCGTCCAACCTTTTCAACTATCTTGATGATGCTCACTAGTTATAACATGACTCTACCAGTGCCTCAGCAGCCAGGATTTTTCTCTCATTGTAGACCTGAAAAAGACCCACTTGATTCAAATAAGTATATGACGATCATGTCAGTTTCAGGGTCTATTGGTGATACATCATCTTCGTCGAAATCGTAATCACCTTCATGCCATAATTAGGTAGTGTTATTGAAACAAGGTTGAACACTGTTTCGGAGTAAAATTAAGCAAGAAATATATTTTCATTTAGTTTATCCTTTTCAGTTTGTTTGCGTTTTCACTTTTTCTGGTTTAATAGAAACTGAAAACAAATAAAGTTATTTGTAAGTTGCTTTTGATTTGTTATAGTTTAAATAAAACATATTTTCTGTTTTATTTTATGTATGATTTGTCCAAAATATCGGTTTTTAATAAGGAAGAGATATTAGCGTGAAAACAAATTAAATGATAGACGAACTTGCTGATAGTGGACATGTGGCCTTGGTGTTGTCTGGTATCATTTGGTCTAGAGCATACATAGCTTGGACCAGATTACAGACTTGTTGTAATGCTTCATGAGCATTCTACTTACGTGTCATTTGGTCTAGAAAATACATGGCTTGGACCAGATTATAGACTTATTGTAACGCTTCATGAGCATGATGTCATTCTGTTTTTTTCTTTATGAGAGACGATTATTCCATTACTCAAATTTGAGGTAATCTGGATAATCAGAGCGGAATAGAACAACCAAAGTAAAAAAAATTTACGCTTAAAAGAATGCAGACTCCTAGCTAAAGAATCAACAATTCCATTATGCGCTCGTGGGATATAAGAAATCTTGAACTCCGGGAAGCAAAGTTGTAGCGTCTTGATAGCTTCTAACTCCGTAGCAAAACTTGGCCAGTCCTGTGGCTTCTCTATCACACTACAAGAAAACATATTAATTACAAGGGTGGTTTTCCTTGTTAATTCGTTGTAATAGGAGAATTACAACGAATTAACAAGGAAATGTGTTTCATTGTAAAACGTCCGTCTTAATGAAAAATTTGTCATAACTTCCTCGTAACAATAACGACGAAATGAATTCGTCGTAAAATCTATGATCATTGCAATCAGATCCTTGTAATATGTCCCAAAGTTTTGGCATGTCGAGTGTTAAAACATGCATTCCATTGCCCATCTCAAGCATCCAATTTTGTGTGTAAGGTTGCTTCTCTTCTTACTACATTACGCGACCCAACAGCTGAATATTTCCTTGGCTATCCTTCCATACCCATTCGCATCTACTGAACTATGAATTGGAGGTCCATGACCCGTCTACCATACATATATTATTCAAGCTTAAGACTTGAGTTTCTTCCAAGGATTGGACATGTTGTGGTATCGGTACCATCTCATTTGCATTAAACCATGCCTGACATTCAATCTCCGCATATCTGACTAGCTCCAATGGATCTCTATCAATCCCTCTAAAGAGTTTATCATTCTCTGCTTTCCAAATGTACCAGATTAACCATGGATAAGGGTCCTTGTCTAGTGATGGATCCTCACAACTATTCTTCCTCTAGAACATTTAATCCATGTTTGCATAAATGCTCGGCAACGGAAAGATATTTGGACTAGAAAGTGTCATCGATAATGACCAAACCTGTAATGCTGGTGGACACTCAAAGATCACATGAGTTACCGATTCCTTTAGTTCTCCACATCTTGGACAATAGTTATCACATCTCATATGGAGATGTGTTATATTTCTTGTCACAGCCATATGGCATGTTATCAATTGCCAAATAAGATGACATATCTTTTGAGGTGCTTTTATCTTTCAAGCAAAGGTTGAAATTTTGTGATCTAGGATCCTTCATCTCATTTTCCACCTCAGCATTCATTATATTTCGTGCCATCCATTATCCAGACTTGACCGTGTACTGCCCATTTTTTGTATTGTTTCAGAAGAAGGTATCGCTCCAATGAGTTGGGCTTATGGCCAAATTTTGGATCAGTGGCATGTCCTCGGGGACTACATAATTCTCCAATAACCCAGCGTCCCACACTTTTCAGTCCGCATCTATCAAGTTGCTGACAATAATTCTCAGATTCATTACTGGCAGAACTTGCGAAGCTGGCCTTGCTGGTACCGTAGGGATTCACAGATCTTCCCATACCTTGACTTCGTATCCAGAATGAACCTTCTTTTCAATACCCAAGAAGCAGTAGTTTTCTTGCAGCTGAAATGCTTTTTCACACATACGATGGGTTGTTAACTGAGCTAATACGCAAAGGCGTACTAACTCGGTAGTATTGTCCCTTTAACACTCGAGCTACTAGTGAGTTAGGGTTTTGGACCAGTCGCCAAAGTTGCTTCACTAAAAGTGCCAGGTTGAACTCATGTATCATATATAATCTAATTCCTCCCTACTCTCTAGGCAGACACATCTTCTCCCATTTTGTCCAATGAATTCCTCGTTTTGGTGGGTTCGGACTCCATCAAGATTGTGCAATGCACTTGTAAGTTTTTCACATATCTCGAGTGGAAGTAGGAAGTTGGACATGACATATGTTGGAAGGACTAACAATATAGACTTAATTATGACTTCCTTTCCTCCTTTCGATAGCCATCTACCGGTCCATCCATTCACTCTATGCATAAGTTTATCCTTGAGATATGCAAATAGCTTACGCTTGGATCACTTATATGCTCTCGGATTCTTAGATAGGAACCCATACCCCCTTCATTCTGAATCCCTAGTGTGTCTTTAATTTGCTTCTTGACGCTTCCAAGTATTCTCTTACCAAAGAGTAGAGAAGATTTTTTGAAGTTGATACATTGGCTAGCTTTTCCATATTTCCTTACTACTTTCATAACTTCTTCACATTCAAGGAGCTCCGCCTTACAAAAGAAAAGACTATCATCAGCAAAGAGAAGGTGGGATACCGAGGGGATAGCGTGTGCAACACACATCCTCATTATCTTTCCTTGGTTCTCTGCATGATTTAGAAGGCTAACGAGCGCTTCCGTACATAGAACAAATATTAAAGGAGAAAAAGGATCTCGTTGACGTAGATCTCTTTCTGGGACTATATTTCCCGTGGTTGACCATTCATCAGTCCCTTGTACTCTACCGAGGTAATGCAACGCATAATCCAATTAATCCAAGTATCAGAGAATCATATTTTCCTCATAGCCGCTTCAATGAACGACCATTCCATTATGTCATAAGCTTTCCTCATATCTATCTTTATGGCCATTCGTTTATCTCTCCCACTTGGCTTTGTACGTAGCGTATGAAAGAGTTGACTTTGTTATACCACCTCTAATATGGAGCTTCTTCAGTATAAGCCTCAGACTTTTTGCCTCTTTCTATACATCATAAAAAAATTTATTCTTTGCTAAACACAATGAACTATATAAATACTTTTAATTAAACAAACCTGTTAAAAATAGAGATTTCATTTATTTAACCGATAAATAGTGTTTTTAAATCACGTTTCAACTAATCCGACCCATTTGATAATGAAACCAAGTGAAACTATCAAACCCATCCAACTAAAATTTCGTGACTATTCTTCTATTACCAAGTCAAAACGCTCGAGAACTATTCTCGATTGTCGTTCAGAGGAACAATTGTATTCAAACTTAGTTTCTAAGCTACATCGAAAAAAGCACCATCGACATCCAAGCACTATATGTCTTATAAATAAACAGAATATTTCTCCCAGAAATAAATTTAAAAATTAAAAGGATCACCATCAATGTCTATCTCTTTTAAAAAGCCATAAAATACCAAAAAAAAATGTCACATAACATTGGTTTAAAGCACAATTAAATTTCAAAAAGCATCTCTGAAACGATACTAAAAAATGAACTAAAAGAAACACCAGTTCAAAGCAATAATAAACAACAAAATAAAATTCACTTATGATGTCCGTGCTTATATGTGATGGTTGTGTTAGTGCGATCCTATCCAACAACTGAGAAGATGATGATCCAACCTGACGAAAACACAATTAAAGCGTTACTAAAAAACCACAAAGTAACACAAAAAGCATAATTGCAGACTATACATGATTATGGCCAACTAGAAACGTAATCATACCTCACAAGTCTTTTGTTTCTTCGTGTTGTTTTGGAAATGTTTTGCACCCAGCTGCGTTATGGCCAATTTCAACGCAAGATGAACAATGTATTGTGCGTCCTTTTCTTCCAAGTGTTTGTTTCATTGTTTTCTTCTTAGGTGACTCATGTTTTTCTTTAATCCTTGGATATTTCTTCTTTCTGTTTGTTTTTTTCTTCCCAGGTAGTATCAGCTCTGGTGGTGATGTTACCAAGCGATACTTAGAAGTCATCCAAAATTTAGGCCCTCTCATAGTCTGTATGGACATCTTGTAAGTCTCTCTCCACATATCAGTGCTAAAAAAACCAGAAACATAATCTTCAACATTCATATTGTAATCGATCATTGCTCCGTAAGCATGCTCACATGGAATTCCACTGATTTGCCATTTACAACAAGAACAACTCCCTTTCTTTGTGTTCACCGTATACGTATTCTCATGTAGCATAACCTCATAAACGCCATGAGTTGCTGGAAGTGTTGAACACATATCAGCATCTTTCTTTCTTCGCGAGAATCTTAGCAACATATTCGGTACATCGTCCTTCGTGATTCTTGGATTTGTTGTGTCTCTTCACAATCCGATGCATAGCTAACCTTCTAAATGTATCTAGCATTGGAATCATTGCCTCATCTCTTGCTTTGGTAATTGTCGAGTTAAATGATTCTCTGGCGTTGTTATCAACATCTTCGCAATTGCTCCCAAGTTTAAAATAAGCTCTTGACCACGTATTTGGTTGCTCATTCACCACGTCAGTGTACAAAGAAATGCTATAGTGTTTCACTTTGTCGAGGTTTTCATCAAATTCTATAGGGCTGTAGCTCCAAGCTAGTTGCCAAATCAACGGTTTAAGCAAATCTTTGTTTCGATGCTTCTTCTTCAAGTTTTCGATGATATGTTTCACACACATTATGTGTTCGGCTTTTGGCAATTCAGTTTTCACAGAACTGATGAATCCCTGGAAAGAGAAATAAAATCACAGTTGATAATCCAAAAAGAAAAAAACTAATCATACTTTTATAAAAATAATTAAGAATTTCACAAAGCCAAGTACCAACAATTTCTTTATGTACCTTTGATCTATCAGATATCAAAACAAATTTGTCACCATCTTGTAAAATCAAATCAGACTTGATTTGTCGGAGGAACCATAGCCAGTTATCCCCATTTTCAGATTGTACCACAGCCCAAGCAAGAGGATATATTTGGTTATTTGCATCATGACCAATTGCAGTCAACAACACGCTTTTAACCGCCACCTTTAAGAATGTGCCATCAAGTCCAATAATTGGGCGACAAGTCCCTCTCCAGTGACTGCGGATTATTTCAAAACACACATAGAAGCGTTTGAAAACATCTTTACCGTCTGAGTTAGGGACCGTTTCAACGATGACAGTTGATTTTGGGTTTGTAAAACGTATCTCTTCCGCATAACCGCGGATGTGAGCAAATTGTTTTTCGTACTCCTTTTCAAGCAACTTGAGAACCAGCAGCCTTGCGCTCTGGCATTGACCCCTAGAACTCACCAATTTCCATTTCTCTTTAATGCGATCTTGAATATCCATAGGCATGTAATCATGTTTTACTCTCACCTTATCCATGAAAAGTCTAGCTATAACAAGACTCTTTAGAATTTTGCATCTCCCATTTGGAGCACAAATATGTTTTCTATAAGTCGTCTTCACCAACCACATATTTTTCGGCTCATCGTAAGAGCAATACACTCTCCAGTTACATTTACCACCCATACCACACTTGAATTTAAGCTTTGTATTCTCTCATCTTCCTTAAACAACTTTTTTTCATGTGCTTAGACCGTAATCAACTACAGCCTCTTTAAACTCAATACCACTGAAGAATGATTTTCCCACAGATAATTTATCAACTTTTCCCTTTTTGATTATTCTATCTCGTAAAACAATAGGATCCTCATCTTCACCAGAACTCTCCAGAATTTTATTTCGGCCAACAGACAACTCATCAACAAAATTAGCTACTAAATCTTCTACTTCGAACTCAAAACGGTCCATTACGTCATCATCATTCTCATCTTCACTCTCTTCGCTCTTTCTCTTATTCTTCTTTTTGTTTTCCTCGCTACCACTATCTTCGTTGGACGCTTCATTGTTTTTACCGTAATCCATATAATTTTTTTCCTCATGTGTCATGTTTCTATTTTGTTTGTTTGCTGAATCCCTTAAACAGAACAAAAGTAAGTAGACAAAGAGAGAAGAAAATCACTTAACGTTAATATATGAATGCACAAGAAACCCAGTTACAAGGAAAGATCATAGAGAAAATTCATACACCATCTACATAATTCAGAATACGCTAACCTTCTCAAGACTCTCCAATTTGTCTACAAAACCCTAATTTTTTAGTTTTCATCTCTTTTAAATTGATTCTGATTTAAAACTAAAGTTGGGTGGATTTCATTAATTTTGGCTCATATTATTATTAATTGGGTTAGGTTAGTTTCAAACGTGGTTTTTTTGAAACTCTTTTAACGGTTAATTAAACGCAATCACTATTTTAAACGGTTTGTTTTAATTAAAAGTATTTGTATTGTTCATGGTGCATAATAAAGATTAAAATTGTTTATGATGTATAGAAAAGACCCAACAAGTAAGGGGTTTATACCGAAGAAGCTTTATTGGTGAGGTAGTATAACAAAGTCGACCCCGTATGAAACATCTTCCTAAGCAATCATGATATTTTCTGTGATATGTCTTCCAGCTACAAAGGCTGATTATGTTTCATATATCTGGTCTCTCAAGACCTTTTTCAATCTCTGACATAAGACCTTGGATTATCTTGAAGCTGACATTACAAAAATTAATGGGTCTGAATTTGGAGATCTATGTTGACTTATCCGTTTTTGGGATTAAACAAATATTTGTATTATTTATCCCTGGTGCCATAATTCCGTTGAAAAGAAATTGATTGACCATACGAGTTAAATCACGATGTCAAAAAAAATCTGATAGAATAAAGCATTCATTGATGTCATTCTACTTATGAGTAGAATGACGTGTTTCAAAAGAATGGAGATAAACTCATGGGTGGCTATGATATGCGAATCCTAATTGGTAGTGTTCACGTAGATATATGAATTTTTGGCTATGAAATTACCGGGGAAAGCGGTCATAACCAACCTAAAATACATTAATATGTTCATTTTATATCCAGATTATATGGCACTGCAAACAATTTCTGTGACACCCTCCCCTGTGGGATCCAGCTGGTGCTGCAGCGCATCGACCCTAACCTCTCTCCTGTGATACAACCTGCCCGATATCACCCCTAGACCCCAGCTCACAGATAGGTTATTGATGCGCTTGGCGTTACTCAAACCCAAGACCTCACCCTTTAACAACACTCCTACAGAGAAGCTGTAACCAATTGACCTCAATTGGTGACAGCTTCTCTGTAGGAGTGTTGTTAAAGGGTGAGGTCTTGGGTTTGAGTAACGCCAAGCGCATCAATAACCTATCTGTGAGCCGAGGTCTAGGGGTGATATCGGGCAGGTTGTATCACAGGGGAGGGGTTAGGGTCAATGCGCTGCAGCGCCAGCTGGATCCCACAGGGGAGGGTGTCACATAAAAGTCGACTTTTATGTAACTGCCTACCCCACAACTGGGCGGATCAGCCGGTCCTACAGTTCACCGACCCTAACCCCTCCCTTGTGATAAAACCTGCCCGAATTCACCCCTAGGGCTCAGCTCACATGTGGGTTATTGGTGCGCTTGGCGTTACTCGAACCCAAGACCTCACCCTTTAACAACACTCCTATAGAGAATCAATCACCAATTGAGTTTTAAAGCCCCGACCGCCCACGGCTAATGGGCCACCCACGACCGCTCTCTCGGCTCGTGGGCCCCATCCCGTTCCAACGATCGGTGCGTTATTTTTCCAAGGCTTGAAATCATTGTTTTACTGACCCTGCAATCACCACCCGACCTTTCCCCATGTTTTGGCCTCACTCGCACGGTAGGTCACCCATCCTTTCACTACTCCACCCCAAGAACGTTTAACCCTGGAGTTCTAAACGGTTGTGTGACGGAAAAGGTAAGTCAACTTTGGTGACATAGGTAGCCAAATAAATTCTCTTAAGCCTTTCCACATATCACAATTCGGGATGTTACAATTCACCCCTTCTCAAAGAACGCAACGCCCCTGTGGCGCCCCATGACAGGTCTCAAGACGCCTCTCGGGTCAGAACCGAGATGGCCAACCAGCTCTGATACCACTTGTAACGCCCCGACCGCCCACAACTGATGTGCCACCCACGCCCGCTCTCTCGGCCCGTGGGCCCCATCCCGTTCCAACGATCGGTGCGTTATTTTTCCAAGGCTTGAAATCATTGTTTTACTGACCATGTAATCACTACCCGACATTTCCCCGTGTTTTGGTCTCACTCGCACGGTATCGCGAATCACTTCCCGATAGGTCACCTATCCTTTCACTACTCCACCTCAAGCACGCTTAACCGTGGAATTCTAAACAGATGTGTGACGGAAAAGGTAAGTCAACTTTGGTGACATAGGTAGCCAAATCAATTCTCTTAAGTCTTTCCACATATCACAACTCCTGATGTTACAATTTCCATCTTTCATAAATTCAAGTTTCATGTTGAATATGTTCATTTTGTGCAAAAACCTACCTGGTGTCATTAACTTAAAAATTTTGTTATTGTACCGTTAAACTAATGACACATGTCAGATGGTGTTTATTAAATTTGGGCATTAATTAAAAAAAATTATAATTACAAGAATGAAATCGTTTACCTCTTGCCACAATTACATGTTTCATCGCCAACCGTGCTAACAAAGAAATCGTTAAAATAAGAAACATAAATATTTATAGGACTTTAATCTTATATGTCCTACAACCTCTTATAAATTCTTCTTTACCCCTCTTCTAATAAATATTTTTTTTTAAATACAAAACGTGACTAAATAAAAAACAACCCTTAGTGAAATCTCTGAATTATAGATCCAACCTAACTTAACACACCCGACTTGTACCCAATCAGTTGTAATCCGGATCCATCTAACCTAACCCCATGTTTCTTCTTATTATTTGCTTTCTCAATTTTTCCTTTTTTATGGCCAAAACTCTAGATGACCAAGTCAATCCCACGATGAATCCATAGACAATGATATTTTAGGGATCTTCTAAAACTTCAACGGTAGATTCTCTTGGGGGAAGCTCATTGAAGGTCAAGCTGGAAAAGATGGTTCGGCGTCGATGTACTCGAGCGAGCTCGAAACTCAATATAGACTGTCAAATCTCTTGCTTTGATAAGAGACAAAGTGATGATGAATTGGAAGTTAACAAGAAAGAAACTAAATGGCTGTTTGTTTTACCATCCAGATGAGTCTTCTGGATGGAGATGAGAGTGTTGTATGTTTCACTTAAAATTACAAGTCATCTGGATGAGCTTTAAAAATTTAGGATTAATTTAGAAAATCAGTTAGCTGATCCAAATTGAAGCATCATGATGGAGATGATTCTGTCAAAATTGTATGATATCCATTATACCTCTTACGTAATTGACAAATTACAAACCTAAACATAATATTCTTTTTTCACACACGAAAAATGACAAAACCGCAAAAACGCATCTTTCCGCCAAAACCACACAAGAAAAACATTTTCCCACCAAAACCACAAAAACTTTAAAATTAATTTTTCTTCGTCAAAACCAAAAAATCTCATTTTTCAGCGAAAACCGAATAATCGTGTTTTTATTGTCAGAATTCTATCTCTACTTCCTTTTCTTATTTTAATTATTTAATTACATAATACATAGTTTAGTGCAGTCCTATATTATAGGATCCAAGAAAGACATGTTCTCTTTCATTATCTTTATGCTTCCTATTTTGTTGGGAACGTAAGTTCCATTTTCTTCTATATAAGAAAAGCCAAAAACATAAAAAGGCAGATTGAATTTGCCAAAAGAAACTTGTGTTTTGTGTTTATTAGTTTGTTCTTTAGACACTCTTTTAACTTTGAGGAGAGGTCTTAATTGACATCAAAGCAAACTTGTATTCTAAGGTATCAAAGAGGTGATTGGGTTTACTCCTAACAATTGGTATCAGAACATTCTATTCTGCGATATGTTTTTCATTGATTTGATCTGGATCACTTGATTGTGGTATCAAATCATTTTCACCAAAAAAAACAGAAAAAAATGTTTCAGCAACTTCATGACTGTGATTGTTATGATCACCTCTATGTTCGCAAGCCTATGTATGGCGCACACCATGCCGATGTCGTGGTGGACTTCCTTGAAGTGCAAGCTGAGATTCTCCATAAGTTCATGAAGAGTTCCAAAAGATGAAGGTTAGTTAAGGGAAAATTTTAGGAGTCTCAAGGCGACTATGAATCATATGGTGGAGATAGTGAGAAAGATCAAGCTTAGTGGAAGAATATCCTATGGTGGTAAATGCACCATGATGTTCTTGTCTCAAGAAAGATATGCTACTGATCTTCTCGCTGTTGCAGGAATGAGTGATTGCTCTATTGTATCAACTCCATTACTGTTTCAGCTGAACAAAGTTCCTCATCAAGATAAGAAGTTTGAGAATCCTTCTAATTTCAGAAGTCTCTCCAAATGCATGAACCGACTGTCTCCGATTATGTGTTGCTCAAGAGAATTCTCCGATATGTTAAAGGTACCCTTAGCTTCGGTATAAATCTCTCTAAAGAAACGGATTTCACCCTACGTGTTCATAGTGATAGTGATTGGGCTTGATGATATCACACACTTTGATCCACGTGAGGATTCTGCACATATATTGGTTCAAACATCATCTCATGGTCCTCAAAGAAACAACCAACAGTCTCTCAAAGTTCTACAGAGGCGGAGCATCGCTCTTTTTCTGAAACAGCATCCGAGTTGAGCTGGATATGTTCCATTCTTCGCAAGATTGGCATGCCAATCAAGGCTAGACCAGAGTTATTTTGTGATAACCAGTCCTCTGTACACCTGATTGCGAATCCAGCTTGTCACAAGCGCTCTAAACACTTCGAGTTAGATTATCACTACGTGAGGGAAAGAGTAGCACTTTGTGCTCTCATTGTGAAGCATGTCCCAGCTCGTCTTCAAATCGCCGATATATTCACAAAGCCCCTCATAAATAAGGCATTTGACACTCTTCGGTTCAAAATTTGTTTTGAATCAACACCCACACAAGGTTTGAGGGGGCATATTGAGACTAAATATCAAAACGGCAGCGGATTGACATGGCAACAGAAAGGGAAGCAGAAGATAAGCCACGAGGATAAAAATCCCAGTCAACAATCAAACTCGAGTAGCCCAGTTTTTGAATCAGCCGCGCAAAGGATATGTCTTGGAAATGAAGATAAAAACCAGAAAAGCAAAGTACTAAAGCAGAACATGAATCTTGTACTAAAGGTTTTAATGGCCTGAAACTGTCTAATAGGTTTTCAGCCGTTGATCTTTAGAAGGCTCATGATCTTGCCATCTGTCTAGGGCTTCTAGGTTTCACATTTCAGTATAAATATCAAACCTTTGTAATCGTTTAATTGGGACAAATGGAATGAAATTCAGTAAAGTTTAAACTGCTTCTTTATCATATTAACAACTTCTTTCAAGCCACACCAACACACCTCCACCACCATCACCTACGCTACCCAGTCAGCCACCAAATCCACAGCTGGGAAACAACACACCACCACCTCCACCGTTCCCACCTCACGTTGCACCACCACTGCCATCGTTCCATCCACCACAAATGCAACCACCGTACCCTCATCAATTTCCACCTCCACTCCCATATCAACAAGAGCAACATCCTCAACAAAATACGCAACCACACCGACACATCAAACTTGATTTTCCACGCTTTCATGGAGGTGACCCTACTGAATGGTTAAGCAAAGCAAAGCAAAGCAATACTTTGCATACCAGGGAATCCCAAGAGTATATCAAGTCAGCTTCGCCTCATATCACCTTACCCAGGAGGCAAACGATTGGTGGTTAGCCACTGCTAAGGCACTTGGTCTCGATCCAAACAATACTGCTTGGGAAGCATTCAAAGAAGAGTTGTGGGTCCGTTTTGGTCCTACTGAAGGCGGAAATTTTCATGAAGCACTATCTCATATCCGCCAAACAGGATCCTTTCAAGACTACCAAAAAGAGTTCAAGTGCCTGAGGAATAAGGTCGAAAATTGGTCGGAGGCGGCTCTTGTAGGGACTTTTCTTGGTGGCTTTACCGACTCCATTGCTAATAATGTTGGTATGTTTTCTCCAATAACATTACGAGAAGTCATCAAATTGTCTAGACTCCGAGATGAGCAGTTGCAGAAACAACTAAAGGTTCTCACACAACGTTCATACTCGCAGCTAGCAAATGGACAAAGCATTACTTTGATCACACCGGTTCCAAAAAAAACTGAGATGGGATGATATGAAGCTCAAATGAAGCTTAGGTATATTCTTCAGTGTGATGAGAGGTATACCCCTGGACACATGTGTAAAACATCTCAATTGTTACTTATGATAGGTGAAGATGAAAAGGAGGAAGATGAATGTGATTTTCATGAGAACTATGAGATGGAGAGTTTTCCGGTAGTGAATCTTGGGGACAAGATTCATCTTGGCGAGGGGAGTAATGATGGAGATGCAGAACCGAATCGGCGCATGTTGAACCGGACCAGAATACCAAATCGCAAGTAAGTAACGTGAAAATGAAGTTTAGTTTATTTCTATTTTATTGTGATTTGTTTCAAGTCATTGTTCTACTACTTCTCATTTCATTTAATTGTTAATAAGTGAGACTAAGTCATCCTATAGTTTAGGAACGTTAACTCCCATTTTTCCACTTCCAGTATTGTTGGAATCAATGATTCCAACCTTTATTTCGTTTATGTATAAATAAATGAAAAAGCCAAAAAGAGGCAATATCAATTGCCCAAAAACATATTGTGTTCTTATTTTCAGTTTAAAGCTTTGATCCAGTTCATTGCTATCATGCTTTGTCGCCGCTGATCAGCCAATCTGAGCTGATCCTGCTGACTCAGCTGCCTTTTTCGAGCCACCGATTAGGCTATGACTAATTCATCTTCTTGTATATTAGTTATTCGACAAGAGTATTGGTTTGGTACATCTACATAGCTGATTAGAATCTTCTGTGTGCTTTTTAAAAGGCAATGGAACTTGATTTTCTTTCACTAGATTTAGTCGCGAGATTTGTTGATGATTGGATCATTTAGGACCTTTGTGTGGGTCACAGAACACAATCATGGACTGTTTGAACTTTACTCCCAGACTGAGTAACAATCTTTGCAGCCAAATCAGCTCCTGAGTAAATGATGCAATGGACTGGTATTCTGCCTCCGGTGATGACCTACTGACTGTGGGCTGCTTGCGTATTTTCCAAGATATCGGTGATTCTCCAAGTTGAACAAAGTAGCCTGTAACAGAACGTCGAGTCAAGGGGTAACTTGCTCAATCCACATCACACCAATCTGTGATATGTATCACCATCTTCCCGCAGTAATATTCCTTGGCGTGGATCAGTTTTGAGATAATGAATTACCAGTAGTGCTGCTTTCCACTGGTCATGACCAGGCTCCATCATGAACTGGGACAAAGTATGGACTGAGAAGGCCAGGTCTAGTCGCGTGACCACCAAATATATCATTCTACCTAGCAGTCAGTGGTATAGTTTTGGATACTTCAGTTGAGCTGATTTAGAACAAGCCAGGTTGTGATGTTACTCAAGAGGAAAACTAGCGGGTTTGGCAGCCATGATACCAACCTCGTTAATCACATCCAAGACATACTTTCTCTGACACATATAGATTATAATCTCGTTTCTCGCCATTTCAATGCCTAGTTAGAGGACCCAAGTCCTTCATTGTAAAGCAGGCAGACATATACGCTTTAAACTCTTTTGTTGCTTGTATTGAACTTCAAGCAATAATCAAATCGTCTACATAAATAATAATAATATGTAGTCTCACTTCACCTTTCTCCAGTGTAAACAAGGAATTAGCTGAAAGAGATTACTCAAACCCATAGTCTTTTAAAGTTGTTGATAGCTTAGCAAACCAGCATTTGGGTACCTGTTTCAGTCCATATATTGACTTTTGGAGGCAACATACCTTTTCCTTGTCTGTTGAGTAAAACTCAGTAGGCAATTGCATATAACCCCTCTTTTAAATATTCATGTAAGAAGACATTGTGCACATCCATTACAAACCCATCAACGGTTAGCTGCCACATCCAGAAATATACGGAAAGTCCCAATCTTCACAACTGGAGCATAAGTTTCATTGTAATCTTCACCAGCAACTTGTTTGTTGCCTAAAGCAACCAATAAGATTTGAATCTCCCAACAGTTCCACTCGCTTTGAATTTGATTTTAAAAACCCTTTATTTTCCAAGTGAAGTTCTCTTCCAACGCATCAAATTCCTAAACAACAAAAATTATCCATCTTGTATCTTCCATTGCTTTTTTAAAAGATTCCATCTCCTCCATTTTTAGAACAGACGTCATGTACACTATGTTACTTTGGTGATGAAGAACCAGCTATATTGAAGCTTAAACCAAGTCTAGATTGACAATTGGGTTATATGGCGTTGGGTTAATGTACGGTTAATGATAACTCAATGGTTTACGGGTATTAAAGCCGATTATCAGTTGTAACATACTTTTCTTAATATAAAAGAAAATATCGTGTGTCGTACACGTTAAGATTGTATTAGGGTTACAACTTTAGGTCATAACCATCTTGTGATCTTGGAGAGTTAGTGATTTGCCTTGTGAGGCCGCAGAGACGTAGCCACATCGGTGAACTCTGGGTAATCAATTATTCTCTGTCTGTGCTCATGTTCTTATTTTCTTTATCATTTGATTCCTTGTGTATTCGTAATCGTGAGTGTTCCGTGAGAGTTTTGTGTTCGTGTGTAACATGAGTTTTGTGGTCGAACGATATCACAGTTTTTGTCTAACGTCGAAACGAGCTTAAACAATAACAAGTGGTATCAGAGCTCAAGGTTGTTGATTCAAGGTTGCTGAGATTGAGGCGTTGAATTAATGTCAAACGCAAGGATTGAGGTTGACAGATTCGATGGCAAAGGGGATTTCTCTTTGTGGAAGAAGCGTATGCTTGCTCATCTTTCAGTCTTGGGGTTGAAGGATGTGTTATTGGAGCAAACATCAATTCCGAAGTCTGTGATTAAGAAAGACGAGGATCAAGATGTGTTCAAAGAAATATTACAGAGATAAGAGTCGGAGAGGTTACAAAGATCTGAGAAAGCGATGAATCTTATCATCATTCATGTTGGTGATCACGTACTGCGGAAGATTGAGGCATGTACTGACGCTGCATCGACTTGGTCAAAATTGGAAAGGTTTTATATCTCTAAATCTTTACCGAGTAGGATATACTTACAGCATAAATTCTATACATTCAAGATGAAGGAGTCTCAATTGATTGATGAAAATTAATATCGATGAGTTCTTGAAGATAGTTTCAAACCTGACAAGTGTGAATGTGCAGGTATCTGAGGATGTTCAGGCTATTCTCCTGAGGAATCACTTCCAAGTCAGTACAGTTACTTGAAGGAAACACTCAAGTATGGAAGGGAAATATTATCCCTTGAGGAAGTCACAAGTGCTGCGAGATCAAAGGAGCTAGAGATCAAAGAGTCTGGCTCGTTGCATAGAAAAGATGAAGGTTATGGTTATTTTGTTCGTGGCAGACCTGCTAAGAGAGAGATGTCGGGTAGTAGTGGTAAGAAGGGAAAAGGAAGATCGAGATCTGGCTCAGGTTCTAGACTCACGTGCTGGTACTGTAAGAAAGAGGGGCATGTGAAAAAGGATTGCTATGCTCGAAAAAAGAAATATGGTGATGATGAATCTGCAGAGGCTGTTGTTGTAGTGGATCCGAAGGATGATGCCTTGTATGTGTCTGACAATCGGCATAGAGATGAATGGATTCTTGATTCAGGTTGTTCACATCACATGACATCAAGAAGAGATTGGTTTGATCAGTTTCAGGAGCTTAATACAGGACAATTGCTGTTGGGAGATGACAATGCTGTAGTAGTTCATGGAATAGGGACGATAAATGTTAAGACCTATGGAGGAACTGTTAAGGTGCTCACAAATGTGAGGTACATTCCAAAGCTTAGAAGAAACTTGATCTCCACTGGTACTCTGGATATGCTTGGTTTTAGACACTCAGGTGGAGAAGGGAAAACCAGATTTTATAAAAATGGAAAGCTGGCGCTTCAGGGTACTTTGAGTGGTTCACTCTACTTGCTCGATGGTGAGACTGTTGCAGGGCAAGTGAATAGCAGTGTGCAGAAGAAAACTCTGTCACTGTCAAAGGATGAAACCAGTCTTTGGCATAAATGACTTGGTCATCTCAGTATCAAGAGTTTACATATACTTGCTAAGAGGTGAATTCTTGATAAAAGAAGGATTGGAGTTCTGGACTTTTGTGAAAGTTTCATCATGGGAAAGCATAAGAAGTTATGTTTCGACTCAGGAAGACATGATTCAGGTGTAGCTTTGCGATATGTTCATGCTCATTTGTGAGGTTCCACAAATGTAGCTTCAAGTCTGTCAAAGTTTTGTGTCAATCATTGATGACTTTACCAAAAAATTATTGGTATTTTTCTTGATGAATAAGAGTGACAGACAAGAAGCTTCTTGAAAATCACATCAACAAGAAGGTTGATTGTCTCAGAACCGATAATTGTTTGGAGTTTTGTAACTTAGATTTCAATGGGTTTTATAAAAGTGAAGGCATTAAAAGACACAGAACGCATACGTACACGCCACAACAGAATGGCGTTGCTGATCGTATGAATAAAATAATCATGGAGAAAGTAAGGTATTTACTTGATGAATCAGGACTAAGAGAAGAGTTTTGGGAAGAAGCTGTGTCTACAGCTGTTTACTTTATCAACAGAAGTCCTGCCACTACGATTGATAATGAAATACCAGAAGATTTGTGGTTGGGAAGAAAACCAGGTTATAATCACCTAAGGAGATTTGGATCAGTGGTCTACATACACAAATATCAATGCAAGTTAAAGCCAAGGGAGATTAAGGGTATATTCACTTGATATTCGGCTAGTACAAAAGGATACAAAGTGTGGTTGCTTAATGAAGAAAGATTTGTTGCCAGTAGGAACGTTTTGCTTACTGAGGATGTTGTGTTTAAGGATCTGAGAAAGAAGCTGTTACAGAAGATGTTGCAGGAGATGATTCAGGAGATCATGTACTTGTTCAACATGAAACTGTGTTTGAGACCAGTCAGACTTCATTGAGTACCGGTGTGACACCTCCGATCTGGTCTAAGTACAATTTGACTCAACCGGTCGTGCAACAATCAACAAAGAACATGCACAACCAATCACTAGTAACTTAAACCAAAACGAGAAGCCAAAATGTGTACATAAATGATTAACCTGAAGTTCCCGGAACAGATCCAAGTACTTTAGGCCAATCGCCTAAGTACACATATCCTATTAGGTACAACCTGAGGCTTTTCAACTCGACTAAGTAATACCCAATAGTTAGTTCGTCTTAACAAGGACCAATATCATATGGAACTCGTACTTAAAGAAATATTCTTTAATACATTATATAAATTCTTTCAAAAGCATCTTACAAAATTTTATAGATTAACCTCGAGGTTTTTGATAAACAAACTTTACACTTAAGAATATCAAAACAATTTTTGCAAGGATAATAAAACTACCGCTGGCTAATGATGTTCCTTCCCTTCCCAAAGTAAAGGTCTCCCGCCTACTGGTTACCTGCATCACAAATGAGTCATGAGTAACTAGTTTACTCAGTGAGTCTAATCCCGCACCCCAACACATATAAATAGTATCCCGAGCAATCGACACCATTTGAATGAAGAGAAATTATATTCCTTAATTATTGTATATATATATAAGGCCTATCATTCCATCGATGTGAATCCTATCTTAAACATAACATTCTTGTCACCCACCATTCACTCATATATCAATACACAATATATATATATACTAGACCCGATAAACCACAAAGGCTAACCGAGCCTAGTGAGTTAGCATTACCATCATCCTCGAACGTCCTTATGGATATTCGAGACTGCATCGTCATGCAGTACACGGCCTCCAGGGTGCTACCCCATCATTGTGTCTTCATGACCTTGTTCCATTCGCAGGACCAAGTCATGGTAATGCGGGGATTTTAGGGAGAGTGAATATGATAAGACTTCACATGATTCGTACTCATATACTTAATAATACACTTCGATATTAGTACTTGAGAACAAGTACTAAGGCTTGAGATAAACCTCAAATAATAATTCATAATATTTCTTAAGTGTCTATAATATGTAAACACTTTGCTGTTTAATATAGTTCAAAAAACTTACTTATGTATCACCCATAATTATTTATTTTTCTCAAGCAACCCTCATTCATAAATCATCAGTCATCTATCTAAACTAACCTTTGAATCCATGATATTGGCTAAGGAAGACTAGACTCGAGATCAAGCTAAATATTCTCCACTTGCTGATCACTCCCAAAACAGAATGAGGACAAGGCATGATCCGGCTGGTCATGTCACTGACCTCGACCATCTGAACCAATAACAGAACGGTTGGAACATAAAGTCTTCAGTTTGGTTCTAGAAGAAAATCAACTTAGTTCATAACATTTCAGTTCAGTTCTCTCATATTAGTTTGTTTCAGGACAGGTTCAGAACATGTTCAGTTCGGTTCAAGCTATAACAACTTAAATCGGTGATAACAGCTCAGCTCATGCTCAGTTAAGTCTGGTTCTAATCATTTCACAACAACTTAGCTAGTGGTTCCATGATCCATGCAGTAGCTTAACCTATCACCAACCGGTTTATTCATACTGATCATAAAACAAGGGCGGAGACCTTACCGGTTTTACTTCACTGATGGATGAACGTGGTTGCTCACTCTCTTCTTGCTAAGAACACGTTCTGACCTTCAAACAAAAAAGATCAAGATTCGGTTCAACTCAGGACAGAACCAAGCATTGCTTAGGGATACATCAGACATGAAGCTTCCTTAAAACGGATCTGATTGAACTGATCTGAACAAACTGATTTAAGGTCTTACCAGTTCAATACTTGAGATTGATAAGCTGTGAAGCGATCTCATGAATCTTTTGGCCCATATCATAATTATTCCACACACCACAGTCACTGATTCAAGGCATAAGAAGGTGGGAAAGGGTCATCTATGCTCCTGTGTTTAATTCTCTGAATTTTTCTCTGATTTTTTTCTCAAATTCTCACTGATTTTTCTCTGGTTTTTCTTGCAGGTTATGGACGACCAGAAGGAGAGAAGAAGGTGTTTTATAGCATAGCAAGTTGCTTCAGCTGAGGGTTTACTCAGAACAAAGTCAGGCTGTGCACAAACAGGTGGAGAGCTGCTTCACCACTTTGCAGCCACAAAGCAGCTCACACTTTCCTTTCCTTGAAGAAATCTTCCCAGCCTCATGATTTATTTTAATTTACTAACATGCAAGCAAGCACACAGATTCATGTCATGTGACTTAATTACTGATGAAGATAGCATGCTAGAAGGTGCAAGGCATGTGACGGTTCAAGCATAATTTTATGAGTTTTGTCGATATTTTTCAGAAGTTTTGAACTAAATGTTTCTCATCCTTCGAATCTTGTCCTTTTTTCGACTATGCTCATCCATCTTAATAAAACTAAACCATAATAGTTAACACTCTACCAGAAATCTCAATGGGAGGCCTTTCGACCACACGACAATCTCGTCGAGACATTAGTTCACCAGGTCGATTTTATTTTTAAATCTGATCGTCCAATCTCCAAACTGATCTTACTGAATTTCTCGATCAAAATTATATCGGCTCGTGAGGGTTATTACATTCTTCCCCCTGAAAAGAATCCGTCCCCGAATTCTCAAAACATAGTTTTACACACTTTACTGGACAATGGAGTCTTTGAACTTATATTGATCTGCTTGCGTCAAAACAATTGATGGTTGGTTCCCCAAATATTCGAACTTACAAAATTTTCAGATTCTCCAATCTTTTGATATGGTGCTCACCTATCCGCAAAGGATCTTTAGGATAGGCTAAATTGAGTTGCCAGTTTTCGGGTTTCAGTAGTACTATTGAATCCGATATAAGCTTACGCAACATCGCCTCACAGATTTTCAAGGGTATGTTTGAAAGAAGCTCTGGTCAATAGATAACCTTTCCAACTCTGATAAACTCACTACTCGGTACAGATCAATATAACAGATCACAAATGTTCCCTAACTCTTACAAACAATCCTTTCCTTTCTGAGCAAACACTTTCAAGGTAACCAATTCTTTACAGCACATAACTCTCATATACTGCGGTCTGCATACTTCTTTTTACAGCCTTGAGTGTCTGAATACCATCACTTCTGAAACTTTTCTATCTGCCTTTCTCTGATATCAACAACATGGAAATGTGGCATATTAGGTGATGTGCAATACATGAAAGTAACATCTCGGGTGTGGTCAATGTTAACTTGATTAACCGTGCAACAATCAAACAAGAACATGCACGATCAATCACGCTAACATGATTTAGACCAAGGGTGCTACTCTCAAATACACACACTCACCCATTCCAAGAATTATCTTCCTTACAATCTTCAGTAAATTTATGATCTATTTGAGGCCCTCTTCATAAACTTCTGAACAACTCCAATCTCTCTAATGTTCCCCATAATCACGTCTGGTCCTATGGCTTTCTGATTTCCTTCTTCTATCCAACAACTGAGGATCCAAAAGGTTTGTCTAAACCAAGCTTGATTCACCAATTGAGTACTTTTGTACGACGACTCCATACTTTCTGTATTGATACATCCTCTGACATCTTTTTTTTTAATCCAGTTTAATCTTCTGGTAGAACTTTAGTTCCTTCTCCCACGTCCTTTGTAACTAACCTTGTGTACATAACTCTCCTCATATCATCCACTGAAATTATCTTCATTTTGTTCCTCCGAAGTTTTCCTTAAGTTCTCATTCTTCAACTGTGTTCCTCAAATACAAATGAGTAAGCCATCTTGAGTACAACTTCCAGTCTTAAAGAATCTTCACTCTCTCCTTATAAGGGCAGCCAAACCAGTCACTCCAAATTCATCTTCATGATTCTTGAGCTCCTTCTTAATATCTACACTAGTTTTCCCACTCCTTAAAGCATAAGCAACCACATTTGCTTTTCATAAGGCTTCTTTGATTAGTGAAACTTGCATTCTCTCTTCATACTGAAATGACCTCCAATTTTGATTGTAAACAAACTTCAACTAACTCCAACTCGTGCATCAAATAATTCACCTTATGTTTCTTTAGCTCCCTGAATGCATAAACAATTACCATCTCGTCTTGCATCAGCATTCACCAAAACCCACACAAGATGCGTCCATGCAATAGTATATAACTGGTTAGGCTCATGCAAATCTTAGATATACGTAGACATCAAGTATGTCGGTTACTAATTGCGTGCTTCTCCAATCCTTTTAACTCTATTACAGGGTCACACCTTTCTCAATCAATCAGCTCAGCGGTTTTATGATTTCTAACTCTTGAACAAATCTCTGATGGTAACTGGTCAATCCAAAGAACTTCGAATCTCAATATCAGAGATTGGACACGACCATTCTGTAATATTAGCGCTCTTTTCTAAATTTGCATAAACTCTTTGTTCTAACACTCACTGTCTTAAGAATCTAACTTCCAATTACCAGCAGCAACATTTACTAAATCTTGAAGCGTCCATCGAACGTCCTTGAAATAAAACTGCACCTTGCGACCGATCTTAATCACTCTTCAATTCTAGAACTTGATACTTGACCCTAATGGTCACGTCCTTGAATTAACTATAGTCAAACATAACCGCAAACTCTAGTTCTTCTTCTTTACCACTGACATGGGTACACTCCATGGCAAAGAACTAAATCGAAAGAAACCTTTCTCCAAACAAATCTTCTATATGCTACTTTGCTCGATTAGAACCACTTGCGCAAATATCTAGGCTATTGCAGAGAATCCAAGTTCAGGATGACTACTGAATAGGTTACTTCTAGATGTTGAAAATCCTTCTAGCTCCTTAAACATATCTTCAAATTCTCTGATTACTAGACTTTTCTCTATACTCCGCTCCTTATTATCTTCAACGTTCACAATGCTCAAGATTATAGAATACGCCTCTTCACCTTTTCCCAAAAGGTTTTTAACTATCCTAGACTGATACAAGCAATACGCCAACGCTTGGTAGAATACCATTGTAGGCCAACAGGACTGGTCTTCTTCCAAATACTTATTTCCTCAACAACATCCTAATTGAGCTCGGTAACTAGATAGCCAATCTCACTCTATATAGAAACAAACCGCTCTAATGGAAGTACTAAGGAATGGGGATGGCATACGAAGGCATACCATCATTCTAAATGGCAGCTAGTACTTCCACGAATAAGAACGGTATACTTGAATTCACCAAAGTGAATCCCCCTAAAACAATGACACTACCCGGGAACTACATTAATGTGTTGTTCCCGAATCGAACACAATACGGGAGGAAAATTTCGTCCATAGAAAAGGTCTCTTACGACGCCTTGATCACATTTCAATTTATTTATTCAATTATTCATAATTTTTTTTAAATTAACATAACACATAATGGAATGAGAAGCAAACATGTGATTAGACCTTTCAGGTGTTTTCACGGTCCAGGCAACTAAAAAGTGTAGGCTCTACCCAAATAGCCAGACACTTGGTTAGGGACTAATTGTAAGGAAGAGCGAACAAGTCCAACAACTGGAACCCTAGGTATACAGGTAAAATGAATCGGGTAACTTCATGGACAAGGGTAGAATTAAATCCTTACTCTTTAGAGGAATGACCTAAGTGTGGATGACGTAAACAATCCAGGATTTATCCACTTGAACAATCATGACCATCCTATTCTCGCTAGCCACAACCATAACAACTCAGGGTTCTCGGTCTTGATCGGATGAAACGTCCAACCAAAATAATATCCATCGACTTTCTTGATTCCTTACCTCTAACTGGCCTTCGATCTGAACCTGATAGCCTTTAGACGGTCTAAATGGCACGGAGAATATTCCTTGGCAGTAACATCCTTCTTAACATACACATCATACTATATGTCTCCTCAAAGCTCTGAAGCACTACAATCTTTATTTACTCCAATTTTTTGGGATAAGTCCCCAAAGAACGTCCTTATGATCTTTGGCTCATCCTCCAAACCAAAATGGGTGAATCAGAGTCACTCGACCTCAACCTTATGGCGCAAACATCTCATTGTGCTAACTCCATAAGTGGAATCTCCAATTGGTCTCATGCTTTGGGTAGAAACACTCCATCTTGAAATCTTAAGAGAAATCTGTCTAACTTGGACTAACATTCCCAAAATAATGCTTGACGCTTAACGACTAACTCACTGCATCCTTATGTATCCTTCTTGCAATCCTCGAAACAATGGGCCATGTCAGTCATCTGCTCCCAGTGTTGCATTTGAAATCTTCCTCAATCCAAAGTCTCCATCGAATGGTTTAGTCCTTCCTCAATATCTCGTGGTCCCAACTTCTTTATCCTCTTTACAAACTTGAAGATTTCTTGTTGCAGTGGAATGGTGCTGGTGCGTCCATTGTCATGTACTATACTCAAAATATAGCCTCCACCAATGCTAAGCTAGAAAAAAATGTTGAATCAATCATGCTTGTACGGCTCTGGTTCTGGTACATCTCAGCATAAGATGGAAAAACTTGAGCAAACGGGAAAAACATATGAATCTGGGTGATCATGTGCAGTGAAATCTCCAAAAACGGATCATCACAAACAACATCCACTTTGACATTGATAAAACATAGGTCCATATATGTGTTCGATGTGTCGACTCTGTCCCATATATCTTTCCAAAGAATCGGCATCCCACTATAACTTGAAAGCCAGGTAAGAAAGGATGACGATACTGACTCCGAGCATGATGGAAATTAACTGAAGCATGACGGTAACAATTCCGAGCATGAAAATAACAATCCCGAGTAGAACGTTAGGAAACTTGAGCATAACGAAAAAAAATTGGTAAGTACGATCCACCCCGGCGAGCTTGTCATGGTGCATCTGCTATGAAAGATAACTGTAAGGTTACTACCCATGACTATCTATCCTAAGATGAAGGAACCAGCCAGCATATCCTAGTTATCCTTGCAACTCATTCTGACTCGAAAAACATTTGAAACAAGTCCCATTAAAGCATCGTATAACCATGCTCTGATACCACCTTTGTGACACCCCCGATCTGGTCTAAGTACAAGTTGACTCGACCGGTCGTGCAACAATCAAAAAAGAACATGCACAACCAATCACTAGTAACTTAAACCAAAAGAGAAGCCATAATGTGTACATAAATGATTAATCCGAAGTTCCCATAACAGATCCATGTACTTTAGGCCAATCGCCTAAGTACACATATCCTATTAGGTACAACCTGAGGCTTATCATAATACCCAATAGTTAGTTCGTCTGGACAAGGAATAATATCATATGGAACTCGTACTTGAAGAAACATTCTTTAATACATTATATAATATTCTTTCAAAACCATCTTACAAAATGTTATAGATTAACCTCGAGGTTTTCGATAAACAAACTTTACACTTAAGAATATCAAAACTATTTTTGCAAGGATAATAAAACTACCTATGGCTAATGTTGTTCCTTGCCGTCCTAAAGTAAAGGTCTCCCGCCTACTGGTTACCTTCATCACAAATGAGTCATGAGTAACTAGTTTACTCAGTGAGTGTAATCCCGCACCCCCAACACATATTAATAGTATCCCGAGCAATTGATACCATTTGAATGCAGAGAAAATATATTCCTTAATTATTGTATATATATAAGGCTTATCATTCAATCGATGTGAATCATATCTTAAACATCACCTTCATGTCACCCGCCATTCACTCATATATCAATACACTATATATATACTAGACCCGATAAACCACAAAGGCTAACCGAGCCTAGTGAGTTAGCATTACCATCATCCTCGAACATCCTTATGAACATTCGAGACTGCCTCGTCATGCAGTACACGGCCTCCACGGTGCTACCCCATCATCGTGTCTTCATGAACTTTTTCCATTTGCAGGACCAAGTCACGGTAATGCGGGGACTTTAGGGAGAGTGAATATGATAAGACTTGACATGATTCATACTCATATACTTAATAATATACTTTTATATTAGTACTTGAGAACAAGTACTAAGGCTCGGGATAAACCTCAAATAATAATTCATAATATTTCTTAAGTGTTTATAATATGTAAACACTTCGCAGTTTAATATAGTTCAAAAAACTTACTTATGTATCAGCCATAATCATTTATTTTACTCAAGCAACCCTCATTCATAACTCATCAGTCATCTATCTAGACTCACCTTTGAATCCATGATATTGGCTAAGGAAGACTAGACTCGAGCTCAAGCTAAATGTTCTCCACTTTCTGATCACTCCCAAAACAGAATGAGGACAAGGCATGATCCGGCTGGTCCTGTCACTGACCTCGACCATCTGAACCAATAACAGAACGGTTGGAACATAAAGTCATCAGTTTGGTTCCAGAAGAAAATCAACTCAGTTCATAACATTTCAGTTCAGTTCTCTCATATCAGTTTGGTTCACGACAGGTTCAGAACATGTTCAGTTCGGTTCAAGCTATAACAACTTAAATCGGTGATAACAGCTCAGCTCATGCTCAGTTAAGTCTGGTTCTAATCAGTTCACAACAACTTAGCTAGCGGTTCCATGAGGTTGATTCAAACTGAAACTAAACAAGTCTGAAGCATACAAAGATTTTGACAACTGATCCATGCAGTAGCTTAACCTATCACCAACCGGTTCTATTCAGACTGATCAGACAACAAGGGCGGAGACCTTACCGGTTTTACTTCAGTGATGGATGAACGTGGTTGCTCACTCTCTTCTTGCTAAGAACACGTTCTGACCTTCAAACAAAAGAGATCAAGATTCGGTTCAACTCAGGACAGAACAGAGCATGGCTTAGGGTTTACATCAGACATGAAGCTTCCTTAAAACGGATCTGATTAAACTGATCCGAACAAACTGATTTAAGGTCTTACCGGTTCAATACTTGAGATTGATAAGCTGTGAAGTGATCTCATGAATCTTCTGGCCCATCTAATAATTATTCCACACACCACAGTCACTGATTCAAGGCATAAGAAGGTTGGAAAGGGTCGTCCATGCTCATGTGTTTAATTCTCTGATTTTTCCTGAATTTTTCTCACAGTTTTTCTCTGATTTTTCTCTCAAATTCTCACTGATTTTTCTCTGGTTTTTCTTGCAGGTTATGGACGACCAGAAGGAGAGAAGAAGGTGTTTTATAGCATAGCAAGTTGCTTCAGCTGAGGGTTTACTCAGAACAAAGTCAGGCTGTGCACAGACAGGTGGAGAGCTGCTTCACCACTTTGCAGCCACAAAGCAGCTCACACTTTCCTTTCCTTGAAGAAATCTTCCCAGCCTCATGATTTATTTTAATTTACTAAGCAGGAAAGCAAGCACACAGGTGCATGTCATGTGACTTAATTACTGAGGAAGCAAGCAGGCTAGAAGGTGCAAGGCATGTGACGGTTCAGAAATAATTTTATGAGTTTTGTCGATATTTTTCGGACAGTTTTGAAATAAATGTTTCTCATCCTTTGAATCTCGTCCTTTTTCGACTATGCTCATCCATCTTAATAAAAATCAACCATAATAGTTAACACTCTACCAGAAATCTCAATGGGAGGCCTTTTGACCACGCGACAATCCCGTCGAGACATTAATTCACTCGGTTGATTTTATTTTTAAATCTGATCGTCCAATCTCCAATCTGATCCTACTGAATTTCGCGACCAAAATTATATCTGCTCGTGAGGGTTATTACAACTGGTGTGGCTGAGGTTTCAGGTGGAGATAATGTTCAGACTGAAGAAGGCGCAGAGGATTCAGAACATGAAGAAGGTCAAGGGAGTTATAGACTAGCCAGAGATAGACCTCGAAGGCAGATAGTTCCACCTTCAAGGCTTGATGATTATACGGTTACTGCAGCATTTGCGCTTATTGCAGTTGAAGATGTGGTTGCAGGCGAGCCTCAAAACTATCAAGAAGCTATAATTAGTAGTGAAGCTGATATGTGGAATAGGTCTATGGGAGAAGAGATGGGTTCTTTGCAAAAGAACAAGATTTGGAATCTGGTTAAGAGACCTGAAAACAATAAGGTCATCGGTTTCAAATGGGTGTACAAGCTAAAACCGGGTTTAACAGAAACAGATGATCCAAGATACAAGTCAAGACTCGTGGCTAAGGGTTACTCACAGAAGGAAGGTGTTGATTATCATGACATCTTTGCACCTGTGGTAAAAATGTGTCTATAAGGTTGCTACTGTCGATTGTGGTCAACCTCGATCTTGAGCTTGAACAGCTCGATGTCAAAACTGCATTTCTTCATGGGGATATTGAGGAAGAAATTTATATGGAACAGCCTGAGGGATTTCGTGTGAAGAACAAAGAAGACTATGTGTGTCATTTGAAAAAAAAATGCTTGTATGGACTCAAACAGGCTCCAAGAAAATGGAACAGATGCTTTGACAGTTTCATGAAAGAACTTGAGTTCAAGAAAAGTGAGTTTGATCACTGTGTGTATGTGAAAGAAGTGACTGAAGAAACATATATCTACTTACTTCTCTACGTAGATGATATGTTGGTGGCTTCTAAAAGCATGGTGGAGATAGAGAAGGTGAAGAAGCTGTTAAGTGAGAGGTTTGAGATGAAGGATTTGGGTTGTGCAAGGAGGATTTTAGGCATGGACATAAACAGGGATCGTGCAGGTGGAGTTTTGACATTATCTCAGTCAAGTTATGTTGAAAAGGTGCTTCGAACGTTCAACATGAGTGATGAAAATGTGGTTACTACTCCTAATGGTTCTCATTTTAAGCTGCAAGCTGTTAAAGATAGAGAACAAATGGTTCTCATTTTAAGCTGAAAGCTGTTAAAGATGAAGAAAAGGAAACAGAGATGGAGAATGTGCCTTATTCTAATGTCATAGGAAGTATTATGAATGCGATGATTGGAACGAGATGTGATCTTGCGTATGTTGTGGGGTTAGTGATCAGGTACATGTCAAGACCGGGTTTGATACATTGGGCTGCAGTTAAACGGGTGTTGAGGTATATGAAAGAAAAAAAGGATCACAAGTTAGTGTTCAAGAAGAGGGAAAACTTTAGGATAGAAGGCTTATGTGATGCTGATTTCTCAACATATTTGGATAAGAGGAGGTCGATTAATGGTTATGTTTTCTCATCTGGAGGGAATGTCATTAGATGGAAGTCTGGCTTGCAACATATGGTAGCTCTCTCTACAACAAAGGCAGAGTACATGGCGCTTGTGGAAGCAGTTAAGGAGGCAATTTGCCTGAGAGGTTTGTGTAAGGAAATGGGTTTTGAACAAGACTCAGTGGCGATTTGGTGTGATTCAGAGAGCGCATTGTGTTTAGCCAAGAATAACGTTCATCATGAACGGACTAAACACATCAGCAGGAAGCTTCATTTCATCAGAGGTATCATTGAGCAAGGGGATGTGATTGTTGAGAAGATCCATTTTTCGAAGAACCCTGCAGACATATTAACCAAGGTCTTTCATGTGAAGAAGTTTGAAGCAGCTCTGAGGGTTCTCGGAGTGGCCAAGCACTAAGGTGTTCGGTGGTTTTGCCTGTCAAGTACATGAGTTGGAAACATGATAGTTGCAAATATAGCTGATTAGTCATCAAGGTGGAGATTTTTACGTTGGTAAATCTGTACTCTTATCCTTTGTGTAACTCTGTTTCTCGTCCATAAACAGAGACTTTAAGATGTCGATAATTGAAGGAAACGCTGCAGACTTGCAGCGCAGAACAATATCTCCGTATGATCTCACGTCTAGTGACATAACCGAGGAGCAGTAATTTCTCAGCCGCTACTCAACGGACAGAATTATGACGAATGGGCAATCAACTTCAGGATGGCAATCAGCTCACGTAAGAAATTTGGGTTTCTAGACGGAAGCATACCCAAACCTGAAGCGAATTCATTGGATCTTGAAGACTGGGTTGCTAACAATCACTTACTGGTTGGATGGATAAAACAAACCATCGAACCAAAGTTGAGGTCATCGATATCAGCCCGTGAAGTCGCAAAGGATCTTTGGGATATCATCCAAAGAATATTTTCGGTTAAGAGTGGAGCACGTCTTCAACAGCTCCGTAACTCGCTAGCCACCTGTAAGCATAATGGATCATCAGTAGATGATTACTTTGGAAGATTAACCAAAAGTGGGATGGAATTACTGAATGCATTAATTCAAAGCGATGTGAATGCAACAAGTGTGAGTGTGACTGAATACTGCACATGAGAAAGAGAAAGAAATTATGAAAGTGCATGACTTTCTGTCTGCTCTAGATGATGGCATACATGGAGTCGTAAGATCCCAGTTGTGTGCCATAACACCACTTCCAGACCTGGATAGTGTGTACCAGACGATACTGCAAAATGAAATGATTTACTCCAGTGTAAACAAAGAACCACCGGTGATGGCGTTTGCTTCAAATCTCGCGCGTCCAGGTTCTGTGTACAGTAGAGAGATCCAGAGACAGAGAACTAATGGGTCGTCCTCAACGAGGCCAGTCAATCGTGACTTATCCAGGCAGTGCACAATTTGTGGAAGAATGGGACATGAAGCGAACACATGCTTCAAGGTAGTTGGATTCCCTGAATGGTGGGGTGAAAGAACAAAGAACCAAAGTGATTCTAGATACTCTCAAACCAGTGTTGATGCGGGTCGTGGACATAGCTCAGGACCAAGAGCAAACATCACCCAAGTAGTGAACCCGAATTCAGTATCACTTCCAGGAACTCAAAGCATATCTGACAGTGATCGTCAAGGGCTTACAGGAATCACCGATACCCAATGGAACATCATACAAAGTCTGATGAATGGAAGCACTAAGACAGAGCATTTAAGCGGTAAGAATAAAAATAACTTGTGGATCTTAGACACAGGTGCAACACACCATATGACAGGGAGAGCGGATCTCTTGGGGGATCTAAGATCCATTGTACCAGTCTCAGTCCGGTCACCAACCGGAGCCGATGCTATCTCATCAAAACAGGTCACCATTCCTCTTACTTAAACCTTGTCTCTGAAAAATGTTTATCTTGTTGATGGCTTTGATATGAACTTGATATCATTTGGACAGTTGGTGACAGACAATTATTTGATAGGGAAGATCACTGATAAAATGTTGATTCTGCAGGACCGCACTACGAGGACGCTGATTGGAGTGGGTAAAAGAGAGAGAGAGAGGCTTTACAAGTTCAGAGGGATGGACAACTTAAGATCAGCGCAGACAAGTGTTGGGGATAATTCAGTTCTGTGGCACAAGCGCATGGGTCACCCATCTCCTCGGATTTTCGGCATGGTTCCTGAAGTTGGTAGTCTTAATAATAGTAGCGAGTTTTTACTTAAGAAGTGTGATGTGTGTTTTCGAACAAAACAAACTCGACAATGTTTTTCAGATAGTTCTAATAATGCGAAAGAAGTTTTTGAGTTAATTCATTGTGACTTGTGGGGACCACATCGTAGCCCTGCGACATGTGGATCACGATATTTCTTGACCATTGTAGACGATCATTCTTGAGATGTATGGATATATCTCCTGCAAACTAAAACAGAAGTCTCACGCTTCATTAAATAATTTCTAGTCATGGTGGAAAGACAATTCTCAACGAAAGTCAAGAAGATTCGAAGTGATAATGGGACAGGATTTGTATGCTTGTCATCCTTTCTTCGAGAAAAAGGGATATTACACGAGACTTCGTGCGCCTATACACCACAAAAAAATGGAAGGGTTGAAAGAAAACATCGCCATATTCTAAATATTTCTCGGGCCTTGCGATTTGAAGCCAAGCTTCCAGTTGAATATTGGGGCGAGTGTTCACTCACTGCTGGCTATTTTCTAAATCGAACTCCATCTCAATTGCTTGGAGGTCTCACACCATTCCACAAGCTGTATGGACATTCTCCGTCTCTCAAACATATAAGGGTCTTTGGTTGTTTGGTATATGCACACAACTTGAATCATAAAGGTGACAAGTTCACAACAAGAAGCAGAAGGTGTTTATTTCTTGGGTATCCATATGGTCAGAAAGGATGGAAGCTATATGATTTAGAAGGTGGAGTGTTCTTTACAAGCCGGAATGTTGAAATTTGTGAAGACCAGTTCCTGTTGAGTGATGGAGGATCAGCTGTCTCACCAAGTAACTCTCTGATCATTGCACCAGTAGTTCCAGAGGTTCGAGATGATATAGATACAGATACAGAGACTGAAGTATTGGAGGCTCCTGAGCCGGAGACAGTACATTCACAGCCACAAGAACCCAGCCTGAAGTAACTGAAACCAATGAACAAATGGAATTAACAGAGCAAACTAGTACTGAGAAAGAGTTAGGTCGCGTTCAGAGACCAAAAATTCCATCATCTCGTCTACGTAATTATATAGTTGGCAACGTTCAGCTCATTACCTCTCCCTCTCTCTCTCTCTCCTACACCAGACCAGCATCAGTCGTCTTCAGGTGCGAGTTACCCTCTCTCAGACTATATTTCATATGAGAAATTTTCTCCTAAGCATCGTTGTTTCTTGGCTACCCTGAGTGCTAATGTTGAGCCACGCAGCTTTAGTGAAGCAATAAAGACATGATGTCTGGAGAGATTCAGCAGGTACATAGATCAAATCCTTAGAAAAGCATCATACATGGGATCTTGTAGAGTTACCACCAAACAAGAAAGCATTAGGATGCAGGTGGATATTTACGATCAAATACCGAGCCGACAGTACGACTGAACAGCATAAATCACGTCTGGTTGTTCTTGGTAACCATCAGGAAGAAGGTATTGATTATACAGACACATTCTCACCCGTGGCAAGAATTCGTATCTTCCTGGATTTCGCAGCCAAAAATAACCATGAAATCCATCATATGGACATTCATAATGCATTCCTCCAAGGAGATCTACATGTAGAAGTGTATATGAAATTACCACCTGTGTTCGGTTCGCCAACGGAAACGAGAGTGTGTAGACTTTGAAAATCCCTTTATGAACTGAAACAGGCTCCGCGTTGCTGGAACATTAAGCTAGTCAATGCTGTCGTAAAGTATGGATTCACTCAAACTCTATCATATTATTCTCTTTTTGTGTACTTTAAAAAGGGAGTTGCGTTGAGGATCTTGGTGTGTGTTGATGACTTGATTATATCGGGTAATCTCAAGTCGGAGATACAAAAATTTAAGAATTATTTGTCAACATGCTTTTATATGAAGGATTTGGGCTTAAATATTTCTTGGGGATGGAAGTAGCTAGGAGTTCTGCTGGAATATATTTATGTCAAAGGATGTCTTGGGTATGCAACATATATAGTGGCAGAAGCTGGATGTCTTGGGTGTAAACAGTGTGGTTCACCGATTGATCAAAATCATAAACTTGGTTTGGCGGATGGAAAATTACTAGCAGATCCGGAGAGGTACAGAAGGTTAGTTGGTCGACTGATATACTTACTAGCAACTAGACCAGAGCTCACATATGCAGTTCACATTGTGTCTCAGTTTATGCATAATCCCCGTGAAGAACACTGGCTTGCTGCATTGAAGGTTGTGAGGTATCTTAAAGGAACGCTTGGACAAGGTGTACTTCTCCGAGCTGATTCAGAGTTTCATTTAAGTGGGTGGTGTGATTCTGATTGGGCAGCATGTCCTCTTACTCGAAGATCTCTTACTGGATGGATTGTTCAATTAGGATCTTCACCTATTTCATGGAAAACGAGAAAACAAGATACAGTTTCGTGTTCTTCAGCTGAGGCAGAATATCGTGCGATGACAGAGGTAACCAAGGAACTCCTGTCACTTAAGAATCTGCTATATGAAATGGGCATTAATCACAAAGGACCAATGACGATTCTATGTGACAGCAAACCGGCAATACATATCAGTGCTAATCTAGTGTTTCACGAACGTATGCAACATGTGTAATTGGATTGTCATTTTGTTGGTGATCAGATTGGTGTTGGCATTGTGAAGACTACTCATGTATCCTCTAAGAACCAACTTGCAGATATACTAACAATAGCTTTGGGAAGAAATGAGTTTGATACATTTTTACTCAAGTTAGGCATCCAAAACTTGCATGCTCCAACTTGAAGGGGGGCATTACGAAAGTACTTGGTCTACAAGCACGTATCTTCCCATATACCAATATTTATATATCTCTGTTTACAATATTTCCTTTCTCTATAAAAAGTAGGTGTATATAAGATTTACCAATTAGTCTATGAATGAAAACGAAGATATTCAGAAATTAGTTTGTCATATGGATAACCAACGAAGACGCAGCGACGCATTCTCTGAGCGAACTTGTCTCCTCCCTGGTTTTGTATATGAGCGTAAGAGAGACTTCCAAACACTCTGAGATTCTCATACGATGGCCTCTTCTTATACAAACATCCAAAAGACGTTTAATTTTCCAGAACTACACTAGGTGTTTGGTTAATCAAGTAACGAGCTGTCACGATACACTCTTTCAGAATTTGATCGGCAAGTTGGCTTGGAACCTTAGAGCTCTGGCGACACTAAACACATGTATGTGTTTCCTCTCAACTCTTCCATTTTGTTGTGGTGTACATGAGGTCTCATGAACAACATAATTACTCATAAAGAAATCGGTCATACTTAAAAACTCAGATCCGTTGTCTCTTCAAATTCTCTTTATTTGTGTGTTGAATTGCCTCTCAGAGCAAAGAAATTCTTCAGATATTTTGATGCCTCACTTTTCTCAGTCAATAAAAACAACCACAGTCCCCTTGAATAATCATCAACTATGGTCTGAAAGTATCTAGCTCCCAAATGCGAAGGAGTTCAATATAGACCCCAAAGCTCAACATAAATCAACTCAACACTGCAGAAGTTTTATTCAATGTAAAACAATCTCTTGTTTTCTTGGTGCGGAGACATACTTTACACGCAACTTTATTTGAATTTGAAAAAGAAACAGACTTAGAAACATAAGGAAGCAACTTAACTACTTTTGCATAAGGATGAACCATCCAGTTGTGCCATAGCTCATAAGACTTCTCCTCCTTCATTTTGACTAATGTTGCAATCTCTACACTGCGAAAGTGAACATTTCCTCCTACTCATCTACCCGCTCCACTCACCATCTTCTAAATGCGGTCATTGACAACAAGAACGTTATCAGCCATCTGAACAACACATATGTTTTCATCCATAAAATGCCCCACTGAAATCAAGTCTGATCTTAAATCCTCAACATAGTACAGAAATTTTGATAATCAAACCAGCCCATGTCATATTGTTCCTTCTTTTAGAGAAACATGGTCTCTCCCATCAGCCATAATAATCAAGACCGGAGCCATATCTCTTATATCTGATAGAGCATCAAATCTACTAGTAAGTTGATGAGAAGCTCATGTATCCATTATCCAAGTTACAGAAAACAAACCAGATAATTTTTCAACCGCTTTCTTTTTGCATGTGCCCCCATTGATGATGTTTTTGACCAAGCGGCATTGTTGCTCAGTTAGTCTGCTTACACCATCTTGGTCATGAACTGTGAAAACGAAGTGGGGCTCATTGAACCAAAGATTTGAGAGAATTCAATAATTGAAAAAATCCAAGATTTGAATAAATTATAAAAAGATTTTTTACAAGTTTTATGAGTTTATGAAGAAATTTCAGAGTTTTGAATTTTTTTATTTTTAAATATTTAATTTCAATTATCTTTTTATTTTCTAAATTACTATAATTTGATATTATTATCATTTATGAAATATATAAAATATATCAAAAATTAAAAAAAATCAAAAAAAAATAATTTTTATTTCATTTCAAATAATTGCATTTTCTTTTTAAAATGTTAAAGAATTTTTTATTTTTGAAAAAAAATTCAAATACCATCATAGGAGGTGGTATTTCAATTCATTGTTTTCACTGTAAAATATCATCCAAACTCTACCAAATTCTATTTAATGAATTTTATTGACAAAATTCATATTTTCCAATAAGCTGGTATTTGAGAGAAATTATACAAATGACAAATCCAATAAGCTTGGATTTCATATAGAATTTATAAATGCTAGATACAATAAGAGGGAATTTGAGAAAGAAAAAAAAAATTCTCTCAAATCCTTGATCCAATACGACCTCCAAAGTTTGCTTTTGCACTACTTTGTTGCTCTAGGTTCGGATCATTCACACAGTTTGCATAAGCGGGTTGCCCACGGCCTCTTCCTCCACTCGAAGCATTAGCACTTGAAGAACCACCACGGCCTCTCCCTTGCAGCACTCTATTTTGCGATCTTTCACCCCACCACTCAGGGTAACCGATAAATGCATAGAAATTTTCCGATTGCATGCCCACTTTTGTTACAGTGTTTTCACATTGTTTCCCCGTCGCTACGAAAATGAGCTTTCGTTTGCGCTGCAAAGGCTGTTACCTCTGCTCTATCTTCTACACCTGCACCAGGTCTTCTTCCGGGCGCATAATATTATACACTTCCTCGAGTGGCTAGACTGGTGAACGAGCAACCACACTTGATCTCACAGCACAAAACTGATCGTCAATGCCGAAGAGGAACTGGTGCACTTTTTCCTCTTCACGGTTTGCTTCCTACGCCATTACTAGATCACAAGTTCAGTGACCAAATTTTCAGGTACGTAATGGCTGATAAGTTGCGAGACTCGAGACTGTACCGAATCCGATTCAACTTTCCGTAGTACGACTTAATTTCAAAGCTTCTCTGCTTGCAACATGCCAGTTCGGCTTTGATTTGCTGAATTCTAGGTCCGTTTAACACCAAGTAGAGCTTCCTCAAATGATCCCATAGATCCTTTGCAATATCCATGTGTGCGATGCTGGAGCGAACCATTGAATCAATGGTCATTTTGATCCAAGACACAAGAAGTTCCTGGATCGTCCACCAATCCTCAAGGTGTGGTGAATAGTCTCATGGTTTTGAGATTGTTCCATCAAGAAACCTAAATTTCTTCCTCAGCGTCAACATCATTTTCATTCCGCACGCCCACTCACCGTAATTTGTTCCTTTCAATAATGGGTGTGAGATCACGGCACCAGGATTTTCAGACGAGGTAAGGTCATAAGGCGAGATGGTCCTTCTCACATCCATCGTTCATGCTGCTCCAGCAGTTGTGGTCGGGTAACGGGTTAGTTTTGTTCGACATTATCAAATTCAAAGTTTTTTGAAAATGAAAGTTTCAGGCTCTGACACCAAAAGAGAAACAAAGACTTTGTAAATTTATGTATATCAAATGAGAAGTAACGTGATTATGTATGTACACACTCTGCTCAGAGAATGCATGAAAACAAGAGCAAATCTAGAATCCATTTTCACCTGGGGTGGCAAAGCATTGGATAACATATCATAAGAGGCAACATAAAAATTCTTCGAATAATTACACCCACCCAAAATCACGCCCCTGTATGAAAGAATCCCAACTATCTATCTCTATGTTACAACTATTTTACCATTCCTAAAATATTGAGAGTAACGCAACAGTAGGAGAGAATATTTGATATGAGAGATTTTCTCATTTGGACACAGTTGTGTCGTTTTTTACATTAAAGAGCACAATCTGCTTGTGAGGCAAATTACCGATGAGAGAGATGAAATTGTGGATGAAAAGTGCGTCCTTCCTCTAGCCAAACTAAGTTACATGATAGTGTACATTTAGCTAGTTTAGATTTATAGGATAGTGGGCTTTGATTTTAGCCATCGGATTGTAAAAGCTGAAAGTGATCCTCCGGTTTGCAGAAGATGTACTTTTTTTATTGAAAAGTGGATTTGAGTTGTGTTTAATGCGGGAGTTTGCTCTTGTTGAGAGAGAAAAACTATTATTATTATGATCGTTACACCTTTATAATATGTATTTCATTGGTTATTTGTAATTATTAATATTTAAAATAAAATTTGTTTTATAAAAATTATAATAATTTTTTATCTATATTGCAACACCTATTTTGATATACTGTTTTAAATTTCAACACAACAAAACTAAAATGTATGTAGGAAAATTTTTTGGGCACAAAAAATAGACACATATGGATATGCACAAAAGAACCTTGGATAGCCGACGTGTTGATTGGGTGGTCGTTTTACGGTAGTCAAACATATTTCTATGACTTTTTCGATTCATATAGTTCTTTGATTGTTTCTGATTTAAATTAGATGAAGTATATACAAGATTTTTAACATCCATTTTCAAATTTATATTTTATATATATAAAAAAAAATGTGTGGACATAAAAATAATGAAAGTGTATGAAAAATGTAGACATGTGCTGAACATTCGTGTTGCATCTCTCAGCTGAAGCAGAGGTTCTTTTAGTTCAGAGATTGCAGAAAACAATCACACTGAAATTGTAAATAATTACAGATATCACTAAAAAAATTGATGCTTGGATTCAGATACTAAAAGGTCTACTGACCAAAAACAGAACAAGCATAAAAACACCAATGAATCCCGCCACTAACAAAAGCTAATGAAATATCAGTTTAAATAAATAAAGGCTGGCGTACTCTAACAAAGCCAGGTGTTACCAGAAAGATGATGAACTAATATCAGATTTAGACAAGAAAGATGGAAACCTAAGAACCACAAGAGAGTTCTGGATATCAGATTTGCAAATATCCACTCAACTGAGATAATACCTAACAAGTTCCACAAGAGAGAATAGAGTTGCAAACCTGAGCATGGCTTAAGTAAGGCCAAGGCTGAGTGGAGTCTTCTTTAGCAGACCTCCATCTCTGGACAAAACTCTTCTAGTACTCATCCAGAACCTGAGAAAAATGGATTATCACATCATTTTCTCCTGAAGGCAACCTAGATGTGGGTTCATATAGAACAAAGGACTGATCTTTGAAAATAATGAATGAGACCTCCTGATTAAGAAGAGAAAAGGCCATTTCTATTGTAAGCGTGAATCTTGTACTCTAATCATCGAACAGCCAAAATCACAAAGCTTGAATAGTATGACAGATCTACAATCACAAATCTAATCATAAAATCTGCAGAAATAAAATTCAAAAGGGGAGGGAATTAGATCCGAGAGGAGGAGGAGAAGGAAACTTTGTTCTGGATGATGATGGTCCCGCTTTAGGACCCTCTGTCGCGATTCTGGGTTTCTTGTTCTTCACCGGAGTAGATTCGGGATCTGATTGTTTGTAACCTATTGGAGAGAGAGCTAGTTTGAAATCAGCTAGTGAAACCGAAAAAGGAATAAAAATGGAAGAGCTTGAGTCTTTCTATTAAGACAAAGAAACTAACCTTGGTTTTCGGAAGGTTGGCCTCTTTTAGAGGTTCCATATTTAGAAGCTTTGACGACGGATTTGAGTTTCATGTTCTTCAACAAAAAGTTTAGAGCTTTTCGTTTTCGAGAGTGCTGTTGAGAGGTTTCTAAGTAGCAATCGAAAATAGGTTTCGAGCAATTAGGGAAAGTGAGTTGAGTTAGAGTAATTTAGGGTTGGGAATGTCACGTGTTACTAGAAATTGATTTAGTGAAATAAGTCACTTTAGAGTTAGGTTTGCTTAGTTAAGATTTATGGTATATTGGTCAAAACACATACAAAAAGTATGTTTCAGGCATGAAGTGCCTATATGTGTAATTCTAAAGTCAAAAAGTGCCTCTGAAGGTAAAAGTTTCATTTGATATTGACCAACTCATATTTTATCCATACGTTGTTGTTTATTACCGCTAAAAGTCGTTACTATATACCAAACTCCAATAAATTCCACCAGAATAGATTCAGATAAAATCAATATAAACACCTAAATGAAAGAATAATTATATAAAAAAAAAATGCTACAAAACACTAAATCATGACAAAAATGTTCATGTTAAAAAAATTTATAACCACGAAAAATACTATATACCTTATTTTTGATGCTAATATTTCTTATTTTGGAGTTTATGTTTTTGCATTAAACGAGAAACCATAAACTCCGTGTACCTTATTTTGATTATTTTAAGCAAAGTAAACCAAAAA